>JAODAL010048598.1:0-28863 GCA_025379985.1 Phyllomedusa bahiana | reverse complement strand
GTTTGTTTTGCGTTGGGGAGAAGTGATACGTCATTTTTCTCCCGAGGAGCAGAACGCGTGAGAAATGCGCTGGGTTATGGTAGTATGACTCTGAAGTGTGGCCCACAATTGTGTCTGTGAACATACTGTACCCCAAGTAGAATTCTTCCATCGAGTCCACTTATCATGAGATCAGACTCCAGTAAGGGTCTAGTCACCGTCATGTACAGTAGTTAAAGTAGTCCTGTAATTTTTTGTATCTTCCCTGGGTCAGTAGGCCTATGATAGCTATTCCTTTTTCCCTAATACTTAAAAAAGCTTGGTGTTATTAGAATTGATCTTTTTTAAAACACCATTTGCGTGTAATGTTTATGTGGTTGCTCTGTGATAATGTATAGATTGATTTTTATACATAAAAAGGCATTAATATGCATGTTCCATATAAAAATATATATTATTAAATATTATAGCTTATTGGGTTTCTATGTTTACGCAGTGATAGTGGTGTAACAAGCCCTTTAAACTACCTATTTTTTGTGACCCCTAAAAATAGGTCTTGTGTCTTGCAGGGGTTGTCTCACTACAAAGATTAGCTTTCAACATGTAGGGAATGTTAAATCAAGACTTTTTCCAAACTGATTCCTCTTTTGATATTATCTTGGGCAGGAGATTAGAGATTTTATATGCTCTGAGTGCACACAGGTTTCGCTGGTTACCGTCCTCCTCTCCCTTCCTAATTAGACAGTGTGAGGAAGAATTCACGACTTCATCCCCAATTCCGTATCAGTCAGATATCACAGCTGCCCCCAGCCCAGGGAAGCTCATTTACACATTAATTAAAGGGCCATTGTAAATGCCTTTTGGTAGGATGTTCGCACAGCAGGACATCTGGATACCTCAAAAGAAATCTCCTTTCCCTTTTAATTTTGCACTGAACAAATGCTGCCTCAAACCCCCCAAGTTCAAAGGCTTCAAATCAATCCAACCCAGTCGGGGTTGTCTCCGATATTTTCATATCGATTTTAAAGGCGACCAGCTCATAATGGTGCATGGCGATTTTCATATCTCAAAATATGGAACTCCCCCGCTCGCACAGCCCCATTTCAGGTTTCCAGGGCCCCAGGGGGAAACTGAGATATCCAGAACCGGACCTCCCGGGGCCCACAGATAGGCGGGGGTTGGATTCCAGGCCCATGTGGGCCCCAGCCGGTTCTGATGGTGCCATGGCTCGGTTCTGTGCCAAGGCCCTGCCGAGTTATAGGTCCATTTTTGTGTTTGTATCAGAAACTGCATGCCCTGAGTTGGGAGGAGTTCTTAGGCCCGTCGGAGGGGTGTGTGGTGGCGGGTGAAAGGGGGGCTGCCATGTCGGCTGTCCCCTCACCAGATATAACAGGAGCCCGTGGGGGCTCTGTGTTGTTCCATGGAGGGGGGTACACTAAGAGCAGTTCCAGGAACATCCACACGCAGAACCCAGGCCACATACGCCCCCCCGGGGTTAGGCCCAAAGGTAACGACCCATTTTAACTGCCTTTTGTCTGTAACCCCCATGCTTATATTTGCACCTCTCTCTTACCTGTATACTATTATCCTTTTGTATATATTTGTCTAGTGTGCCCTCAAAGGCTAATTAAATCTATAAACTTTAATCTGAGTTAGTCTGTCTTGATCATCGGCCTCACACGCCTAGTACTCGGTCTATAGTATATAGCTACCCAGGGTTGGTTCCCCCCCCCCCCCGACCCTGTTATAAAATTGGTCACGGACCGGTCTTATAAACTAAACGAGAGAAACTGGGGTGGCAGCATTGTTTGTCTCCCTGTGCCTGTGTGGCGGGGGGCAACAGTGGAACAGTATCTGGCTGACCTTGCGCACCCCGGGAGGCCGTGCAACGTCGAGATACACCCCAAGTCAGGCCGTCGTCCCTCAAGTGGGCCGGCGGTTGGGCTGTTTTCGTCACAGACAGAAAGCAGGGAGTGACGTCACAAGGACAGACGAAAGCTTGAGAACAGAGTGTGTGATCTCTAACAAACAAAGGAGATTAAATTACTTTTGTAGCCCTCTGCACTATACATGACATCTCCTGCAGTCTTGTCACTGCACTTAGAAGCGCTGAAAATACAGAGCTGATATGCTAATTACTGCTATAGAACCACCCACAGTCTAACCAGGAAGAGTGAGGAAGTGCGAGTCTGAAGCTGCCTGTGGATTAGTGAAACAACACGGAGAGACAACCCCTTTAATTAAAAACTTCCTCTGGCTGACTAGTCTATTAGCGGGTAAAGGTATGCATAACGAACAGTCCTAACGACCATTCTTGCCCTTTTGTACAATGCTAGGAATTTGCTTCCCATATTCCAATATATTGAAACAAAAATAATAAAATGTAACAAAACAAGAAAAGAGGTGGTAAATAGGTCTGTAGGTTTTTTTCTTGTTTTTTCTATAATTTCGTGACAGCTGTTGTAATTCAGCCTGCAGGACACTTCCGTTGGTTAAGCTCTTGATTTCGTTGTGCAGACCATAGAATTTTTTCTACAAGTAGACAAACAGTGTGGCTTTACACAGTATGTAGTTTGCATGTTCTGACTAGAGAGGAAAGATCAAGTCGCAATATGAAAATTCCTGATCTGCTAGTAATTTACATGACTGCCTAAAACCATTCATCTCTGTACATCTTTTGCTACACAGAAAGAAGAAAATGTGTCCTCTTCACTAAGACAGACCGAGTTCTACCAGCATACAAATCCCTGGTCAAACCGCACATGAAATATTGTGTACAGTTTTGGGCACTAGTGCACAAACAAGACAAAGCAGAGCTTGAGCGGGTTGAAAGGCGGGCAATTAAAAAAAATAAAAGGATTGGGTGGACAATACCCAGAAAGATTAGCAAGATTAGGGTTATTATTTATACCCAGGACTGGATCAAGAACAAGGGGGCTCCTCTACATCTTGAGGAAAGAAGGTTTCTACTAGTGTTGATCGAACTGTTCTAGAAAAGTTACGTTCTAGTAGAACTTCTCTCATTTTTAGAACTCGAACCGAACATTTTACTGTTCGCTCGTGTAAAGTTCTAATTTGACACGCTATTTTCGTTTTCAGCGGCTTTCTGCACTTTTGGCGGCCATCCAATCAGTGCAAAGCACAAAGAAGTGTCAAAAACGGCCTTGCTGAGGTGTGGGGCTCTCATTGGCTCCTAAAATCACATGACCATGTTATTTTTTAATATATACATATTATAAATCTATATATATATATATATATATATTATATTATTATATATTTATTTATTTTTTTTTTATTTATTTATTTTTTTCACAGGATTGCCTTGTGAATACCATTTTCAGCTCTCTCACTGTACTGTACAGACTGTTCTTAGTTAGATAGCATTTTCCTCTCCATAGACATCAATAGTTGGGGAGTTTGGTATTGCTGGCTGCATCTTTCCCACACCCAGAATCTGTTATTTGGTGACATTTGCAGGCTCACATAACCCCCAACTCTCATATACATGGATATATATTATACAGAGTGCTTGGATTTGCTAAATCATACTCAGTGTGCAAAAGTTCAGCAGTTTGGGGGGTTTTGTAGTTGTAAAACACACCATCTCCAAATCTCCTGTGTGTCAAAGGGGCTTTTGGGCCCCCTCAGGATGAAAGGCCCCGTACCAGCTGCTACCGCTGCACCTCCTATAGCTACGCCCCTGCTTGCAAGCTGTCCCCATCTTTTCAGTTAGCCATTGAAAGGAATGAAGTATTTTAGCCTCTCAATTTCTTTCTGTGACTCTTAGAGCCAAATTTTCTACACTAAGTTGTTCCACTTATCCTGTTTACTGTTATGGCTGGTAATTACAGCTCCTCCTCACCTGTATAGGTATAAAAGTTAACCCGAACATCTTCTCCCGTAGACGATATTGGGGGTCGAATAGAACCGAAGTCACAGAAGTACGAGGTTCTAATCGAACCACAACTTTTTACTGTTCACTCAACACTAGTTTCTACACAAAGAAGGAGATTCTTTACTGTAAGAGCAGTGGGATTCTCTCAGTACTTGTCATGGAGAACATACTGATTGAGTTTAACAAGGGCCTGGATGTGTTCACAGAGTGTAATAATATAACAAGCTAAAATTACTAGGATTCTGGAGAAGGGTCGTTGACCCAAAGATTTATTCCAATTCCCAGATTGGAGTCAGAGAATAATTGTTCTCTAAAATGAGGACGGTTGGCTTTTACCTGGGTTTTTGCCTTCCTCTGGATCAAAACGGTAGGATAGCAGGCTGAACACGTATTTTTTTCAGCCTTAAAAACTATGTAAGAGGATGGGGCTGCTGGTTTTTGGTGATCATAGCAGCCAAGTCCCTCTGAGTCTGCCATACAATACACAGCCTTTAAATAATAAAGTAAGGAAGAAGCAAACTATTGGATTTTCTGCTGAAGACCAGAAATGACTTTTCCCTTCTGAGGATGCAATAAGAGTCGACACAGTACATTTGCATCCTTTGTTGGTGACCTATGAAAGTGAATGCACTAACAAAGCGTAAAACATGACACAAAAGGTGGTAAAAATAAAAAATACATTTTTTACAGGGTTCAAAATAAGGTTGCCATCACACACAATAACCTAGTTAGGGCTAACTCTTAAAATATAGAAGTGTATAATTTCTTTTAATGGCCGGTATGTAAAGGAAAAGAATGACCTTATTAGAACCCTACTCTCACATAGAGACCAAGATGTCTTGAGAAATTCCCAGGCTGGCATCTGCTTCCCTTGTAAGGGCTCTTAGGTAAGTGAAATTGTAGGATTGATAGTAACAGGCTCTTACGCAGAGATAGGACTTTCAAGTTTGTTTTAACCTTTAAGGATAAATCCACCTTTTCACTGAAACAGATTTTATGATTCATTTGTTTCCTAAATGAAGAATTAAAGGGATTTAACCAAGAAGGCATTTCATGCCTGCTTTGTCCTGCTTCAGCTTTCAGTGTGCTCAAAAAGGGGTATGATTTGAACTGCATATCATGTGACCCACTATGTAAGGAAAGGGATGGAAAGGACATGGTGATGTCAATGTGCGCATTCTAGTCAAAAAAAGGTAGTTGTGAGTAGCTACAATGTAGTTGAGCGGTTAACATGTCTGCCTTTCAGCCCAGTGATCCAAGGCTCAAATCACTGCAGGAACCAACTCTGTTTTTTCTTTTTTTCCCGAATGCACATACCTGATTGAGGTTTCTTTTTTCCTTTTACTTATTTGCACTGCTTGACTTATTACTAAGGAGTACAGAGGACAGGAGTAGAGTGACAGCATCTGGGGTTGAACACTAACTCAGCAGTGAGTGTGTGTGATTAATACGTAAAGAAGAGACTGACAGTAGCCACCCCAGAGAAGAGGTGATGTCTGAGCATGTGTGGCCAGAACTGAGGAACTCTCGTCACTGGTCGTATCCCCTGGAGATGAGCTGTACACTACAGATCACTAAGGTAGCAGCTAATCACAAGGCATTATGGGAAAGGGGCTGAGAAGCCCACAGCGCCCTCTGTTGGTTGTAACAAATCCTCAATTTGCTTTTGACCCACCGAGTCTTGAGAAAGCAAAAAAGGATTTTTTAGCCAAGCCAGTATCTCTCATCTACAGACAACGCTGTTTCGGGATTTTTGTCCCTCTTCAGTGCAGAGTAGAGAAGATACTGGCTGGCTGTGTGGGAGGCATCGGGTAGTTCAGGAAGGGAAGATCTCTCCTTAAGGAGAGCACCGAACGAACGGCTTGTAGAGTTGTTGTTTTGCCTTTTTGCCCTCTACTTAGCATCTGCATATCACAAGGCATTATGGGAAAGGGGCAGAGAAGCCCACAGCGCCCTCTTTTGGTTGTAACAAATCCTCAATTTGCTTGTGACCCACCGTGGGGACTGCTGCACGGATTTTCCATCCGGCGGTTTTTCAGACCACTAGTGGTCCAAAAAACATAGAGCATGTTCATATTCTGACTGAAAACCAGTCAGGAGAATGAACATATCTATGTGAAGGGGGAAGGCTTTTCTCCGCTAACCGCGGAGAAAAGCCGTCCCCCGGCGGCCGTGTGCACGGTCCGAAAACAGTACAAATACTTGTCGGATAAACCAACCGGTATTTGTCCTGTGCTGTGTAAACGGCCCCAAATGGGGCCATAAGTAAATATAATCAACACAGTTCTGGGAGGGGGGGAGGGGGAAAGGGGTCAAATGGTGTAGGTTCCGAAATGGGGTCACTTCCTGGTTGTTTCTTTTGTCATTTAGAGCCTTTACAATTGTCAGCCAATGCGCTGTACACAACAAAATTAGGCACAAAGTGTGCCTGGTTGTTTTTAATTCCTGAGCTCAGGCATATGTCCAGAACAGAATTTTTCACTGTATAACATCAACTGTGCACTCAGTTCTATGTGAGCTCAAAATGCGTGCAAAAAACGCGGTGGCTTCTCGTTTTTTTTTAGTCACCCATACAATACAATTGTATGGGAAGAAGCCAAGAAAACTAAAAGCGCCGACGTATTATACAGTTTGTTGTATAAGACACCGGCGCCAGAAGACGAGCTGTGGAGACTACAGCTCATCTTTTCTATTGCCTCCTATGGGGCTGCACGAACAATTGTATTTTTGGTGCTTTTAAAAAACTAAAAGCGCTGAAAATACGATCGTAAAGCTATGCAGTGTAGACATAGCCTAAGGGTTCATCTACATGACAAGGAGGACAAAATACTAGTTGGAGTCTAATTAGAATCCAACCAGTAGTTTACACTCCGTTTTCATTTTTTTGCTCATTTTTTGTCGCTATTTTTTTCCACGATTTCGAGTTTTCAAATGCCCCATACAATAGAACAGTACTCTAATCCGCCATTTTCCTCAGAAAATCCAAGCTGTGTAGACTATAGTTTGGATTTTCTATTGCGGTCTATAGGGATGGTTTACAGTTGGATTTTTTGCGGATTCTAAATACTGAATCTGCATAAAATCCAACCAAGAACTAGTGGTGTATGGACATAATTTGCCTGACAATTTGAAAGGTAAGGATCACAGCAGTGAGTACTACATCTGTACTACTGGATGTAGTACAGATGAACTCCACTGGTTTAGTTTCAATGCCTTTTTGGGGGGGGGGGGGGATGTTCACACGGCGTTTCTTAGATGCGTGTTTGTATCAGTGTTTAAGACCCAAAAATGGACCCAAACACACAACTAACAATTTGCAGTGTGTTTTAAATTGCTTTCAATTTAAAAAACGCACCCACATTCAGAAAAGTGATCACCGATGCGTGTTTACATGCGTCTTTTGGATTTGTTCAAAGAATTTTCAATTCTTGGTCCACTTGATGCAGCAGGCGCCCTATTTAAAACTATAGGGTGCGTTTCTGCAGCAGGTGCGTTTGGATGCTTTTTACGGATCGAAAACATATCCAAAAACGCCGTTTGAACATACCCTTACATTACAAGACTCTTCTGAGTCACATGTGAAGTGAGGATAACTATATCCAATAGATGGCGCTAGTAAGCACTTCAGCTCTTTCCCATAAGCCTTTGTTTAGGCTACACACACTGGTGTCACCTTTCAGCGCAATCCCATCTGTGCAGATAATGAAGAAACTGCTGAAAAGATTTCTCTACAGAACAGGAAGTTTCAGACTATTATTAGGCCTAGTGGCCAAAGTGAAAACTGCAGGTTTTCAGGATTTTTTTTTTTTTTTTTTAAATATTGCTAGTGATCAGAAAAATGTAAAAAAAAAACCACACAACCACAACTTCTTTAAAAAATGTGTTTAACGCATGTTTTTATGCTAAATAGTTCATTTTCTGATCACACAATACCTTTAAAGCTAATCAATGAAATGCAAAAACCCCTTTGATCCCTTTTCCTTGTATTGTGGTGACTAAACACAATAGAAGGAAGGCTCTAAAATCCAGCATGTCCGAGCCCTGTTTTCGAGTCAAGTAGCACACTAAAGCTCCAAATGGAATATTTGTAAATACTGCAGAATCAGGTGAATAAATATTAGGTTGTGTTTCTTAGGGTGTATTCACACGGCTTATTTTGCCGCGTAATTGTGGCATGCATTACGCTGTGTGAACATGCCCTTAATCTACATAGCCTATTCTAAAGAAATAAGTATTAAAAACAGAAAATCTCCAAAAAAGTTTTAGAAATTTTCATGAAAACTTAAAAAATTGCTGCTAAACGTATATGCTTATCCTTAAAATAATTTAACAACTCATGCCAACATGAAGGAGAGAGATAAAAAATGTTGACCATTAATTATAGTGTTTTGTGTGTCATAACGCACTCTCACAGAGAAATTAAAGATTTTGCTAAATATTGCGATTTTTCCAAATAAACATAATGCATTAACCAAAAGGTATCACTAACATAGTACAATGTATCACAAAAACTCAGAATCACTTGAATTAGTAGAAGCATCAAAAGGTTATTCTCACATAAATTGACACGTGCTCAAAGGCCAAAACTGGCTGCAGTGGGAGGGTTTGAAGGGTACTTGTGATGCGCTCTGAAAAAGGGAGTTGGCAAAATTTACGAATAGCTGCTGCTCCACTGATTCGGTTATTTATTTTATCCTCAACCTTAGACCGTTCATCAGCCATCAGCACCACACAAGAGAAAGAAATTATATCAAGCAATCAGATTTAATATAAAACCTTGTATTGCTTTAAATTGATATAATAAGGGCCAGCAGAAATATTATTACTCTATGTCAAATCAAAAGCATCATGCCGCCTGGGGCCCGACTGTGCGTACTGGATACTTTTGGAAGACAATGTTTCAGGTTAGTTTTCAACCTGTGGCTCTCCAGCTGTTATAGTTTGACAACTTCCAGCATTCTAGGAGTGTTTTTTTTTTTTTTTTTTTACAACAGCTACAAGTTGGATACCACTATTTAGGCTATAGGTCAGGCGAGTATTTCCACTGTATTACAACATACTTAACGCTCTCTCTAACTTATCTATACATCACAAGTTTGGCATAGGTGTTTTCTTTGGAACAAAACAGACATCGTACTTTGCACATTTATTTAGTTTACAAGGTCAAAATTTAAACATCTTGGAACGTGATCAAACCTAAGAACAAACCAAGTTTATATGCAATGGAGCAGACAATCCTTTATAGACTGAACGATGTATATTTTACAGAAGCTGTGTTTTATCTCCATTGCCACCAAGTCAGCTAGCTTGGTATGATCTGGTCTGTGGTAGAGGACTGCAAACAGGATAAGTGACTGCGGTCTGTGCATTTGGTCTAAACCAGGCTGATGATGTTAGTAATTTAAACTGCTTGAAACCGGTCATTTCAAAAAAACTTTTATGTATACTATCATCAATGATGATTTAAAAAAAGATGACATATAAACATTGTGATGAAACAAGGAGGGGAGCGGGCTGGTAACATCTGCAATTAGAGACATTCATTTTTTTGACAAATGTTAACTACATTAGTGGTTGTGCTACTAAGGTGCATATCCCCTCTATAAATAATAATATTCATCATCAAGGAGGTCTTTAACCATGTAAGTTGCGCGGAAGTAGGATAGCTGCAGATCCCAGGTGTCAAGCAAGTAGGAAACACCTGGGTAGTGTTTGCACATTGATGTCAGGCCTACTGTGTGGGATTCCTGGAAAGTGTAGTGCACAAGGAGCAAGGGGAACACAGAGACTATCACCTCGGGATCTTGCATGCTTTACTTCTTTTAGGCTACATTTAAGTCGCTTTAATTCTTTAGGTAGACAACTCACCTTTCTAGGAGCAATCTAGGAAAGCCACTCTTCTTACTCTCTCTCTTTTCCAGGACCGTTACCCTTCTGTCCCTCTCACTGTACTCGCTCTTTCTCAATTCTTTTCCCTTTTTACCTGCTTTAGCTCCTTTTCTTTTTCTCTCTACCCTGTGAGTACTCAGGCTGGTGTTCTGTCTCTTGCCTGCTCCACCTCACCATCGGCAAATGAATTCATTATCCCTGATGCTGCTCACTAGGAAAAGAATCCTACAACAAGAACTGACTACAGGTAGTTGCCCGTTTCTGCCACTAGGTGGAGTTATACCAGAGTTGTATAAGCAACATGCCACCACTTCCTATAAAAGGCCTGTCTCTTCAGGTGTACAAGGGGTGTGGTCCGCTACCTGTATGTGGAGCTGCAGAGGCTCTGGCCCCCAGAGGCTTAGGAGAAGCCGGAACCTAGCAGGAGATTGGGTAAAAGCACTTTGTGGCGCTCGGTGATAGGCCGTGGCCACAGATAGACAGGGACGTCTGTTATATGTAGTGAGTGGCTAGACGGCCTAGGGTTTTGTTTTTGTATGCTTTGCATGTTTAAACTATATTGGAGAATAAAGCTGGCTGAGGCCAGGTTAAAGAGACTACTGGTGCCAGAGGATTCATTTGCCAATACCGATCTACCGAAGACGGTGATCCGAGAGCTGAAGTATTCCCAGGATGGCTCAGGACGGCATCAAAACGCGATGAGATACATGTAGATATATTGTAGAAAAGCACAAGGGGCTGTGGTGGACGGCCGATATGTCTCACCAAGATGCCTGGTCTCGGTGTGGTAAAAAGCCATATAGTATTGGTGTCAGCGGCCACTGACACCTGTTTGAAACATATGTTTAGCATAACTGCTATGCAGTTAATCGGGTTGGCTTTTTACTGGAGTAGCCAAAAGAGCTGGGTGGGATGGCTACTCCCATATTCCAGGTCTGGGTTTGGTGGAGTCCTATGTAAGCCTGGCAGTTCAGGTGAGCAGGGCTGTGACTGGTCAGATGGAGATCTGACAGTGTGGGAGATGGAGAGGACATCTACAGCAGGCCAGGCTGTCTGTAAAGAATCTCTAAAGGACAGTGAGTGTTACAACACCGAAGGTGTTATGATTAGGTATTTGTTGGGCTGAAGATGAGCTACGTTGAGTCTCCTTGTTTATTTGATATGGAGCAATAAACGGCAGTGCCTGAAATAAACTGACGTCACAGACTATATTTTCCCGTGCTACCAGTGAGCTGATCCCTACAATATATATATATATATATATATATATATATATATATATATATATATATATATATATATATATATATATATATAATATATATAATATACACATATATATTACACACACACACACACACTATATATATTGATCAATAGATTAATAT
This sequence comes from Phyllomedusa bahiana, assembly GCA_025379985.1. Lineage (NCBI taxonomy): Eukaryota > Metazoa > Chordata > Amphibia > Anura > Hylidae > Phyllomedusa > Phyllomedusa bahiana. The sequence continues at coordinate 17,709 of JAODAL010048598.1, read as the reverse complement.
ACACACTCACATTCCTGTCCATACGAATGTCTCTCATGGACTAAACATGGCATCAGTCAGGGTCACATGGCATCTATGGGGTAACTGAATAGTTAGGAATAGTGGTGGTATTATTATTAGTATAGTTATTCCAGCAATTCCTTCCCTGTGTGTAGTTACTTGTATAACTGTCATCAGTCTAGGTGATGTTATATTGTTAATAAAGTTGACTGTGAAAATAAAAAAATGCAGAAAGATGAATGTGCGGCATCTTCTCCATAAACACTGTCAGACATAAGACCCCACTGGAAGTAGTAAGGCTATGTCTACCCTGCAGTGGACAAAAAACGACCTGAAAACGAATTACTAAAAACGTTCATGAAACTGAGTTTTCTGTCCACTGCCTGTCAAAAGCAGCTGAAAAAACGTCCGTTTTTTGGTGCGTTTTTCGTTTTTTGAGCGTTTTTTAATGTATGCACAAATTAAGCCATTGGATGTAAGCTACACCCTACAGGTGGAGTTAACATGTTAAGTAGTCACTTCCTTTAGATCACTGTAGCCATTGTGAGCACATTGTCCTTTGTGTGCTGCTGCTGCGTGCTACTGCTTTATTAAATTTTGCACCAGATTCTTGCACCAAACTACACAAAAACCCACATTATCTTTGCATACAGCAAAATAACTGTATTAGCGTCAAAATCTGTAAAGAAAAGGATTTTAGCGACAACATCCAAAAAAAACACATTATTGCGCCAAATTCCGTAAAAAAAATATTTTTAGTGTCAGAAGCGAGATCAGTTTATTAGCGCCAAAATTTTTAAAGATTTGGAACTAAGCCCCCAAACCCGTCAAAAATCGGATTCTGGCGCCGAAATCCGTAAAAAATGTATTTATTTGTGTCAAAAGCTAGATCACTTTATTAGCGCCAAATCTGTAAAAACGGATTCTGGCGCAGAATCCGTAAAAGATACGGATTCTGGCGCCAGAATCCGTAAAAGAGATACGGATTTTGGCGCAAGAATCCGTAAAAAAACGTATTTTCATCATCAGTAGCAAGATAAGTTTATTAGCACCAAAATATGTTTAGAAAAGGAGTTTAGCATCAAAATCTGTAAAAAAAAACAGATTCTGACGCCAAAATCTGTAAATAAGGTATTTTTAGCGAAGAAAATATGAATTGCGCAAAAATCGTTAGCGACCAAAGCATGATCATTGTATTACAAAAGGTACAAAAAAAAGGACTCATCAGAGACTTGTATGCAGATTTGATAAGGATTAACCTTTGTTACACCCACTATAGGTGGGGATTTGGGGTTCTCCTGGGAGGGTTTTCATTGAAAAATCGCGGCAAAAAACGCAGCGAAAACACGCCAAAAAACGCGCCAAAAGACGTCCGCCACTTTACATAGACTCCTGTAGTAAATTTTCTGCCCTGTACTGGCGTTTTTTAGAGCATGTTGCAAAATACTACCAGTGAAAAAAACGAGCAGAAAAAAGAAGCTCAGTGGAGACAGCAGGAGGGTTTTACAATAGAAGTCTATGGGAGATGATTGCAGTCGTTTTTCCAGCGTTTTTAGAAAACGAAAAATGCTGAAAAAAAACGGACGTTTTTCTGTGCAGTGTAGACAGAGCCTAATAGTGGAGAAGTTCTGTCAGCGCAGACTGGAGTGTGTGTTTTGTCAATATAGTTACTTTATGGGAGACATTACTATGGATAGGAGTGCAGGCTGTACCATTTGTTTGCTTTTTTCATAGGGGCCGTCTGCACTGGTAGAAAAAGAGGTACAAGAGCAGAATTTTGAATATATCTATATTAGAAAATTCCAGGATTCCTTATTATATATTCAATAAAGACAAAGTGGACAACCCCTTGAAGGGTTAGGTCACACAGAAAGTCTTCTAGGCAGTCATGATGAGAACTGCACGTAAACACATTTGACAAATTGATTATTAATAGCAATGTGGTTTTACAGGTAAAACTGCTGTTTCCCTCCCAAATTAGGTAGCCTATTCATTAATGGCCACACAATTTTGCAATAAAACAAAAATCAATCAATTTACTGAACAATTCTGAAGCACTCTATTCTTGCTGAAGCTCTAGTTTAGAGTGATTGTCTCACAATGCTGTTTCACAGAGCAACAGGCAACTTCAGACTCGCTTCCTGGTTAGGCTATGGGCAGATCTACTGCAGTGATTGGTATATCCGCTCTGCTATTCCTAGCTGATCCTGTTAGAGGGACATTAGTGATAAATCTAAAACAGCAGTGCACAAAGCTACAAAGCTCTAAAGGATTGAAGTTTGCAAGTAACATAGATAAACAAGCTCCTATGCTGGAGATAAGACACAGCAGAGTGAGTCACCATGGTCAGACAGGGCTGTTGAAGCAATCACAGCAGAGATAAATGGCTGGTAACCTATGGAAGCTTGTGTACATAAGCAGAAGTTAAAATCTCCTATCTCCTAAACAAAGATACATCAGAGCAGCAATGTATTTGGTAATAATCTTGATTTACCTTTACCTACATGTTTAAAGCTAATCAATGAGGTGAGAAAACCCCTTTAAGTATGTCATTCTTGAGTTATTTGATCTAGTCCTGAAATCTACCTACTTATCCAATTTGTGGTGGAAGTTAGGGTTTCTGTTGCTCTATTTTGGGGGGGTTTTTTGCTATGCAAAATCTCATTGATTTTACAGCTCTAAAATGTATTGAAAATGACTCACATCTAACAAGTTCAGACACTGCTCGATATTGCTAGATTATTCTTTAAGGTACGCACCGCAATACATCGTGTCTTTCGGGAGCTCATGCTAATATGCGCATACGCCCGTGACGTGGGGGGAGGGGGCGGCAGCCCGTCGAACCCATTGACATTCATTACTCATGCCGAGTATTTGCTGCGAATAATTGACATGTCCCTCTGCGCGTATTGTACACGCAGAGGGACGAGGCGTAATCCATAGTTCTCTATGAGAACTATGGGTTATCATAATTTTGGCACGCATCTCGCCCGTATTAGAGCGCAAATACGGGGCGAAATTACGCCGTGTGAACATAGCCTAAGTATTGTATGTATATTTTGTTATGTGAAAATGTAAAAAACATGTACACCACACCCACAAGCCATTTTGAATGGTTTTCAGGTGCCTTGAAACCACTTGTGGAGGCTTAACCCATAGGCCACATACTACTGTAATAAGCAAAGTATTTTAAACAACTAGGCAAGAGGAGGGAAGAGCTTCTATGGTCTTGGGTGAACATACTACGACTTTACTTACCTGCTCAAATACTTTTTTTGGTACAATAGTAAGGCAGCCTGCCACAGCCCATGGACACCCAGCTTCATACCAGTCTTGAAGTCTAAAGAGAGGAGAGATGCAGCCTGCTGCCGTGATGTAGCTTGAAGACCCACACTCCCCAAGATAAGACAGGAGAAGTCCAGCTCCAGTGCCTTCACCTGCTGCAAACAGTCGAGATGAAGGCTGGCAATGGCGGATGTATCGAATGGCTTCTCGCAGGTCATTAGGATCCCCATAAGGTTGTAACTTTGTTGTGCTTAGAGGGCAACCATTTTGACAGCGACGATTAAAGATCACAGCTTGGTACCCGTGAGTGAGAGCTAAGTGACACATCTGTCAAAAAAAACAGATAGCACGGTTACAATTTTCAGTACTAAAATATTGTTGTGTTAATTCATATATTTATTAGAATCATGACCCTTTATTGACTATAGGCATATGTGATGACAGAAAGATGGACATTTTTTAGTACATTTTGTCCTCCTCAGTTTAGCCACAGCCAGAAGAACACTAAGTTGATGCACAATTGGTGAGCCAACCACTTAACCACATTATTTCCTGCTTTGAAACAATCATTATAGCAGTCAGACTGCAGCTAGCTCATAGTAAAAACTTTCTGATCTTCCCATTCAGCAATACTTTTTATGTGCTCTTCCACAGTTTCAAACACTATAGCACTACCATAAGTGGTATGGACTGCAGCATTGTTAAAGGGGTTCTCCACTTCAGACAATCCCTTCTGGTCTCTTCACAATAACCGGATCTTAAAATGCCCCCCTGCTGGGAATCCCAGCTATATTCTGTAGAGAATTCTGGCAAAAAGTATTCAATTTCCCTGCAGCGCCACCATAGAAGAAATTAAGAATTTCACTGTGCCCATTTAAAATCAATAGGCTGTCATGTAGAGCAGGACAGGACAGGTCCTCCAGCGTGAGAGAAGCTCTTTGTATCTGGGAGCTACTCTGACCAAGAGATCCAGAACAGAAGAACCTTCTCTATTAACCTGTGATCCCTTTATGGTGTATAAAGAAAGGCTTTCTAAACTGGAGAACCTCTTTAAGCCTATGTGCCCTGGTTTATGAATCCCATGCCAGAGCAGGCATTCTAGCCAGATCTAGAAGTCAAGTTCTCCACATGCTATAGAGCCAGGTTAACACTGCAGCTGGGGTTGCTTAAAGGGGTTGTCTCACTACAAAGAATAGCTTTCAAAATGTAAGGAACACTAAATGAAGACGTCTTCCAAATATATTTCTTTGGTTATCTATTTTTTGTTAAGGAGCAACAAATGATTTTATCACCTTCTGAGGGCTTTCTAGTTTCCCAAGTGACCAACCTGTGTACTCCTCCTTCCCCGCTGTTTGTTCTATCTGATAGCAGGGAGTAATGTCATCACACAGGTTGTGGCCAGCAGTGTGAGAGCTTGTGTGTTATCTGATCTTTCAGACAAAAGACAGTAATTACTCTTCTGTTTACATTAGCTCAGAAGCTTCTCCGGACCTCAGAGAAGGTAAATTTATTTAATCTAGACTGATAAACAGAGAAGTCTGAATACATGGAACTCATATGCTAATTACAGATAGCTTGACCAGGAAGTGACAGAGCAAAGCAGCATTATTTCATTCATGCATCCTATGAAACAACCCCTTTAAGTCCAGCCCTACACTGCAAAAAATCAATATTTTTGCCATTGTTTTACCATGACTGGAGCAAAAAACACATGATTCTACATTCTGTATGGGTCCTCTTATAAAAGAGTGATGCAGGAAGACAACCACTGGGTACACTCCCTGTATGGCAAGAACAATTTTTGTGGTCAGCAGTGGCTGTGAAAATCCAGCATCTGTAGAGTTTAGTAGGACAAATGACTTTTATACACTTTTTTGCACCACAGTTCACACGGGCTTTTTTCTACTCTAAGGGACCGTTTATCTGCGGTTTATCCGACCGGTATTTGTACTGTTTTCGTGCCGTGCACATGGCCGCAGGGCGACAGCTTTTCTTCGCGATTAGCAGAGAAAAGCCCTCCCCCTTCACAGACATGTTCATATTCCGCCTGAAAACCGGTCAGAAGAATGTTCTATGTTTTTCAGACCGCTGACAGTCTGAAAAACCGCCGGGCAGAAAACTCGTGCAGTGGGGACTGCTGCACGGGTTTTCCATAGAGGCCCATTTTAAAAATTTTCACCCATTTTGCAGACTGTTTTCAAAACAGAAAACCGTCTGAGAAACTGGGTGAAAACCTGTGCCGTGGGGACAAGCCCTTTTTGTCTATTAGTGGTGCCTGGTAGGTTATTATCATTGTTTGTCACTGAAAAAAACAAATAAGCTAAAACTTTAAATACATTTACTTAAAAAAAGATGCACTCCAATATAAAAATAGTATATACACTAAATGACAAATGCCACTTCAAAAGAATGAGCCACCAATGCTTAATAAAGAGCAATTGGAACCATTAGTATTGTTTACTGACATATCCTAGGTCATAATCCATTAGAGATAAAGAGATTCAAAGATGAAGCCTAGTTGTTTTTGAAGAGTCCAGGTCAGACCAAATCTATTACAACATGATGGTAATAGGCATTTTTAGGAGGGTAGAGAACAATACCCTGAACAAGAAAGGAAGGTATCCCTATTAACCACCTACCTAATTGGCAGGGAGATCGACCCGAAAAGGGCATCCCCACCCTAGTGGATTTGACCCAGGTAAAGATCATGTGACAATACCCATATACACTACACCTAGGTAGTGTAAAAATCGTAGCAAAAAATGCCCAGAATGTAAACTGGACTAATATCGCTGAGGTATACTAGTGATCTACTTTCCTAATGATCTATGGTATGGATTCTGAATTCTGGAGGACAACCAACTAATATTTCCAAATATTTTTTTATTTTATGAAAAAAATAAACTTTCAGAATTCAAATAATTTTATAAAAGGAAGTGAGTTCCATTCTCTGAAAATAGGACAATCATGTTCAAAGTATAAAAGGATGTGACAATCTACAACGAGCATCAGCAAAGCCACGTCATAAACCACACAAGGCAGTGGCTAGATTATTTGTGACAATGACAAAGAAAAATCTCTTCCTCTCACCGTTTTAGTAATGTATTAGTTATGTCGCAACCAGGGTTTCAAAAACAGTAAAATGGACAAGTGCACGAAGTGGCAGAAAATAAGTCCGCTGGAGAAAGTCTTTTTTTCCCCCCTGTAAAATAATTAGTATAAGAACAAACCAAAAAGGACAGACAACAAGCTACAATAAGCCTATGTCTACACAGCACAGAAATACCGTCGGAATCCGATGCTACATTGTGCTGCATAGACCGCAATGAAAAACCGCGGCCCTGCATAGATCAAAAGCCGTCGACTTTTCTACGTTTTTTGTCCTATGCTGTGTGGCCCTAGCATAAGAGCTCACACACCGTCCATAACAGAGATCTCTACAACCTCTGAGTATATACGGAGCAGAAAGAGAACAAAAAGGTAAAACAATCAATTAACAGACCCTGGCCCATGAAGGAAATAGAGATGGGAATACTCCTTTAAAGGGGTTGTCTCGCTTCAGGGATTGTTTTTTATGTTAAAGATCTTGCAAAAACAAGTCACTTTGCAATATATGTCCATTAATAGTATCCTACTTATTCTGAGATATCCCCTCTTGTATGGGCTGCATCAGCTCCTCAGGTCGCTATAGCTACAGGTCTGTTTGATCTCTCCTGAAAGGCTGCTAGCACTGGTTGCTATAGCTACAGACCTGGCTTCCACTGCAACCTAGTGGAAGCCAGTAAACACATCCCTGAATTCACAGAGAAACCAACACAACAGGACTGAGGTAAGATGAATTAATGTAGTGAGACAACCCCTTTAATGACTTGTATAATAGGCCACCTTGTGGAGGCTCTATACACATGGAATGTCTATCGTCTGGATAAACATAGATAACGAGTATATATTTATATATTCTGTTCACTCTTTACAACTATGTACTAGTGCACCTCAAAAAATTAGAATATCATTGAAAAGTTAATTTATGTCTGTAATTCAAGTCAAATAGAGAAACCCCTACATTGTACAGACTTGTTACACACAGAGCGCTCGATTTCAAGCATTTATTTCTTTTAATGTGGATAATTATAGGTTATAGCTAATGAAAATTAAAAATTCAGCGTATCAGAAAATTAGAACAATGTATAAAAGCAGTAAAAAAAAAATGAATTGTGATACAGAAATGTTGGCCTACTGAAAGGGTTGTACAGTATATGCAGTAAGTACTTTGTCAGGGCTACTTTTGAATGAATGAGTGCATCGATGCAGCGTGGCAAAAGGGCATGTCCCCACGGCATTGTTTTTCCGCCCGCGGGCCGCCCGACAAACATTCTACAAGCACATTCTTCCGTCCGATTTTCGGACGGAATCTGTGCAAGTGAAGGGCTTTTCTCCGCTCATAGTGGAGTAAAGCCGTCCCCCTGCGGCCGTGTGCACCGACCGGTATTTGTCCAGTGCCGCGGGGATGTAGCCTAAAGGTGATCAGTCTGTGGCACTGTTGAGGTATTATGGAAGCCAAGATTGCCTTCACAGCGTCCTTCAGCTTGGCTGTATTGTTGGGTCTGTTGTCGCTCACATTCCCTTTCACACTACCCTATACATTCTCTGTGGGGTTAGGTCAGGCATGTTTTCTGGCCAATCAAGCACAGCGAAACCATGGTTATTAAACCAGATATTGGTACTCTTGGCATTGTGGGCAAGTTCCAGGTCCTGCTGGAAAATAAAATCAGCCTCTCAATACAGCTTGTCAGCAGAGGGAAGCGTGAAGTACTCTAAAATTTCCTGGTAAACGACTGTGCTGACCTTGGACTTGATCTAACACAGTGGACCTGTCGGGAATGGGACTATTCTCTTCCCTAGAAAACAAGTAATGTATTTCCTACATTATATATATATATATATATATGTGTGTGTATTTCATCTATGTAGGTTGGGAAGGAGTTAATCTACTTGGCAGTTGGAAAGACAGAGAGAAACAGTATAGCTGAGCCTGCAGCCAATTGGTGTGAGGTAATGGGGAGTGGCTGCCGGTTACACAGTTATAAGGGGGAGACTGACACTTTTTAGAGAGTTCCTCCAGAGGTGACAGTTGTCAAAGACCAGTTAGACAGCTTGTTCCAGAAAAAAAAAAAAAAAAAAAAAAGGAAGAGGCTCTCCTACCCACTTGGCGCCAATGGAGTGGTGTAGGCCGGAGAAACCAGAACAGCTTCTGGGACTCACAGAACTGAATAAAAGGGAGCCAAGAGAAAGTAAGAGGAATAAATGACAAAGAGAAAAAATTGGGTATGAAGAGAGCGAAAGAGAGAAAATAAGCAAAGTAAGGAGGTGACCAAATGCTGCGGCCTAGTGGAGGTTAGGTCCTGGGGAGGCTTGGATCTCAACGGCTGGGGAACGTAAGAAGTGCCCAGTACAGCTGCAGAGTGACTGGAAGAATAGTCTAGTCACACAAGGGGTAAGGGGAGAATCCTTCTCCTGGAAGAGAGGTGTCACGGTAGTCAGGGTGGAAGAGAGACCTGCTACGTGGGAGTTGAACAATGGTATACTTCTGCTGTTGAAAGGTGAAGGACAGGAAAAGTGAACCCTGCCTATTAATGGACCCAGATCTGTGCAAGACAAAAAGTGCAATGTCCTATAAGTTATTGAGGCATGAGTAAAACCTCAGTATTTAGAATCCACAAAAATCTGTCTGTAAATCCTCCCTATAGACTGCAATAGGAAATCCAAGCTGTAGTCTACACAGCTCGGATCTTCAGAGGTTGGATTTCAAAAACGAAATCCAATCAAAAAACTTACAACATGTTCTATAATCCCCTGGAAAACGCCGGATTATAGTACTGTTGTATGTGGGCCGGACGAAAACCAAGCACAAAAACCGTGACAAAAAAGCAAGTGTAAAAACTGAGAAACAATCACAGAATCTGATGGCATTTTACTTATGCCGTGTAGATGAAGCCTTCAACCCAGATATGAGCCTGACCTAAAAGGTAAAGACCCATGGTATAGGAGCCAGGCTAGCGTGATGCTGTTAAAAAAAAAAAAAAAAAATTTGCACTGACACCGCAGTTTTCTATCGATTAATGGTTAACAGCTGTATGCCTGCAGAAAGGAGCCTCTGATGTGATGTGAACCAGGCCTTAGGAGGCAGATATCTTCAATAAGGTTATGGAGATGAAACCTAGTTTGATAGAAATTGTTAAAAAGGAAAAATATTTATCACACAGCAATTAAAGAAAACAAATAACTCGAGTTCGTTTTTTAGACATTTCTTCAGAAAAAGCCAATTCTGGTTTTAAAGGGGTTGTCTCATCTCAAAGTTTCATAGGATGCATGAATGAAATAATGCTGTTTTGCTTTTTCACTTCCTGGTCAAGCTGTCTGTAATTAGCATATGAGCTCCTTGTATGCAGACTTCTCTGTTTATTAGTCTCGATTAAATAAATTACCTTCTCATTAGCTTCTGAGCTAATGTAAACAGTAATTACTGTTTTTTGTCTGAAAGATCAGATAACAAAGAAGCTGTCACTGCCCGAAGTTCAGCTGTGACCTGTGTGATGATGTCACTCTCTGCTATCAGATAGAACAAACAGTAGAGGGGGGTACACAGGTTGGTCACTTGGGGAACCAGAGAGCGCGCAGAAGGTGCTAAAATCATTTGTAGCTCCTTAACAAAAAAAGATGAACAAAGCAATATATTTGGAAAACGTCTTCATTTAGTGTTCCCTACATTTTGAAAGCTATTCTTTGTAGTGAGACAGCCCCTTTAAAGGGGTTTGATTAGGATTTCTTTTTATTCTATATAGCTCCCTTATTCTTGCAGCTAATGTTCCATGCAAAGCATAGGCCGGGCCACACCTAGTCACATAATTGTATATACTGTAATTGTTTTTTTTTTTTTTTTTAATAGCCGCCATTCACACACCTTCTTCCACCCCTGCAAGCAGTTTCTAAAAGTTTGGCAAAGTGTCAATGTCTGCAAAGAGGCAGAGGGAACAGGTGATGTAGCAGGTCATGGAGAATCAAAAGCATTTTCTCCTTCATTGTAAATTCATTTAAGTTAACTACTGGGCAGTTGACAGTCATATGTGTGGCTGATATGGCGATGACAGTTCTACTTTGCCTGCGGTTTGTTGCTGACAGATGTACTGGAGAGCTTGGAGAAAAAGTCACTACTCTGAAATACATTTGTGTCACTGTAAGTTAAAGAAAAGAGCAAAAGACTTCAGTCGTCTGCTCATAATCCATGAAAAGGTCATGCGGTCAGCTTCTCAGGTGGAAAGCCAACATGTGAATTCCACGATGGACACAGAACCTGTCTGGCTGGGATGTTTCTTCAGGTTTACGAACCAAGCCCTAAGCTCTGTTGTAATGTCAGCCCCATTACTGTAGGAAAGTATTACCTAACAACGCAAACTACTGCTAATAATACATTTACTGGCACATAATTAAGTTTAGCTTGTCATTATTTTGATATATGGCAATGAAACCTTCCATATAGTAAATCCTCCCAGACAAGTCACTTTTAACCCTTAAAGGGGTTGTTTCACTACAAGGATTGCTTTTTATGTTAAAGATCTTGCAAAAACAAGTCACTTTGCAATATATGTCCATTAACAGTGTCCTACCTATTCCTAGATATCCTCTCTTGTATGGGCTGCATCCAAACACTCATCTAAAAACGTATTGAACACATTGTGTGAACATACCCTTACAGCTCATCTGTCAATGATGCAGCTGCCTGGCTGCACTTAGAATTCACATTGAAATGAATGGAGAGTAAGGGTATGTTCACACGACTTACTTTGGCGTGCATTTGGCCACGTATTTCGCAGCGTACTGCGCTCTAATACGAGCATAATGCGCCCCAAACATTAGGGTAATTCACAGTTCTCATAGAGAACTATGGATTACACCTCCTTTCCACGGGCATACAATACGATCATATTGTACGCCCGGGGAGATAAGTGACATGTCACTTATACACGGCGCTTTCAAGCTGCGAGTAATGCATGTCTATGGGGCCAGTGGGCCGATCAGCGCGACTCTGCGAACACCCGGCGTAATTGCGGGACGTACAGTATGCCCTGCAATTAAGACGTGTGAACTTACCCTTACTGCTTCTTCATTCTGAGCCGGGAGTTTTGTGGGCTTGTTTTCGAGATAGGTGCAGGTCCCAGAAGTAGGACCCATATCCAGGGCTGAGACAGGGCATTTTGGTACCTTAAGTAAATAGGGTAAACGTCACCCATCCACGCAAAAAATTAAAATCCTTGTTCCTGACCTGACACATGGCGCCTTCAGCTTCACCCGCCCCAGCTAGGTAAACTGGAATGAAAAAAAAACAGTTGCGCCTTTTTTTGGAGGTGCAGTATAGATGACATCTTCATTCTGTAGGTCAGTAAGATTCCAATGTTTTATTTTTCAATTTGCTTCACAGCGCCATTTTCTGACACCAATACCAAAAAAATACAATTTATTTAAAATTTTTCCTATGTGGACCTATGTGAGGGCTTGTTTTTTCTGGACTTAAGTATGGTTTTTATTGGTATTATTTACAGATACCTGTGCTTTTTATTCAACTTTATCTAGTTATTCAACCTCCATCCCCTCAAAAAAAAAAAAAAAACCGTGGAACTGGATATTTTTTTTATGACATTAATTTTGCAGGATATAAGGGACTACATATGAATAGATTAGACTGTTACAGATGCAACCTACCAATTATGTTTAATTTGTGTATTGTTTTTTTTTTTTATTTGTAAAATGGGGAAAGTGAGAGTGTTTATAATTTTTAATATATACTTTTTTTTTTTTTTTACTCATTTAGTACCCCTAGGGTACTTGACCAATTGGGATGCGAACACTTGTACATTAGAACAGTGTGCAGTTCCAGCTTTCCTATCGCACAGTGCTTCAGGCCCCGATTGCGTTAACAAGTGAGATTGGAGTGATCTTCAGTCCTAACCGCTAAAGGCAGGTGCTGGTTGTAACTATCAGCCGGCACTTGTTGTGTATGTAACGGGCTCAGGCCCATGTTTGCATCCAGTTACTGATAGGCAGAAGTAGACACGTTAGGAGGTCGCCTACCTCTGACGACCTGTCATCCGTGCCCTCCCAGCATCTGACATTTATCGCCTATCTTATTGATATTCCATAAAGGTCTGAGATGATTAAACCCCTTCAAATGGCTCTGGGGCTGGTGGAGTGGATAACTGGTAAATTAGATGCACTAAGGATGGGTTCACACATTTTGGCAACTGCATGTGCATAAAAATCATGCCCACATATGGCTGCATAAATTTGCTGCTCTAATACCCATATGGCTATGTTCACACGGTGTATTTGCAGGGCGTAATTACGCCCCGCAATTACGCCGTGTGGCCGTGGGCGGGAGGGGGCCCGCACCTCGCCGGCTCATAGACTTGCATTACCAGCGGCGCTTATACGCCGCTGGTAATTCACATGTCACTTATCTCCCCCCGCGGCGGATTCGCTGAGCAGGGAGAGGAGACGTAATCCATAGTTCTCTAGGAGAACTATGGATTACCGTAATGACTTGGACGTATTCCAGCCGTAATTTGCGCACTCCGGCGCGTAATTACGGACTGAAATATGTCCAATTTTAAGCCATATGAACATAGCCTATCACCGACAACCTCGTAACGCCATTCTCCACAGCATACACGCAACTGCCAGATCGTGTGAACCCATTACTAGAAACCAAGCCATTTTTCCCCCATCACCTACAAAAAAAGTTTTTAAAAAGGTGTTGAAGGTTTGGTAACTATGTCATCTATGCCAATGCAGATGCTGCAACAGACTACAAAATAACAGGTGGCCTGTATATTAGCTAACGACAGGCAACTATGCGCAATGGCAGCAGGCTCATCCTCTCAGATGCTCCTCTACAATCCCCCTGCCTCTCCTCATTCATGCATTGTCCACTACAAATCCTCATCATTTCAGATTCTGAGTAATTTATGATATTTTTAAGACGGCAGGTTGAGGTTTACCATGTTACATAACATTAGTCTATGTGCAGGCCTCATTCTAATACATAGCTTCCACCTATTTTGGAAAGGTAACTCCAGACAGGAGAGATCGATTGTTAACCAGATGTCGATAGGAGATAGTACTGGATAACATGACAACCTCTACTGCATGTCGGTGCACAGCCCGAGTTGTCATGAGCCCACCATAGAGGACTGCAACTTGACCTCAATAACACAGCTGGGCAACGTGAAGCATCAGATGGGATGACTTGCAGAGTGAAAAGGCCTCTGGGGCAGCACTGTCATAACCCTTAAATCTGAAATGAGTTCTCTTACCACGACAGCCCCTTTTAAAACTAAATTCCATCTCCTCTGCCCTTCAGCATTCATCTGTTACAGTGGAGGAAGCCATATCTGATCACATACTTCATCCACAGTGGCTGCCATGAAAATGTGGCACTATATGGCAGCCTTTGAAATGCATGGTTCTATTATAGCCCTGCTGTATAATCGCATCACATCTTCATCACTAATTTTTTACACGACTGGCGGACTTGAGCTAAATAATACTCCAATACCAGTTTCACAAATGGTACTAAAAAAAACAACAAATTTTTGTTGCGTATTTCATACTTTTTTGCTGTCATTTCTTTGTGCATCTAGAGGTTACATACAATTAAAGTCTTTAGTCCAATATGAAGCGCACAACATATACAGAGTTTTGTTTCATGGCATTTTGGTGACATTTTTGTCAGTAGAATTTTTTTCAAAACTCAACATGATCTGGACATGGACAGCCAAAAATTGCGTGATAGCATATTTTATTAGATTGTATCAAAAAGCACTTAGGAAATATCCACACAATATGTAAAATCTACTTGATGGATTCTTGTTAGGCTATGTTCACACGGTCAAATTTCAGAGCACATTTCGCGTCGTATTTGCGCTCTAATACGAGGAGCGAGATGCGCGCCAAAATTACGGTAATCCATAGTTCTCATAGATAACTATGAATTACGCCTCCTCTCCCCGGGCGTACAATACAATCGTACACACTGTGAGTAATGACAGTATATGGGATCAGCACGACTCCCAAACAACTGGCATAATTAGGGACGTACTGTACGCCCTGCAATTACGCCGTGTGAACACACCCTTATATTCTACCGTTGAAAAACACAGGGAATTTCATGCGAATTTTAGTTTTGGTTTTTTTTCCGGCGGATTAACAGTCAGAAAACGAGTCCTATCCATGTCTATGGGGTTTTGGACACGGATCCAAGTCACTTGTATGTAATTTTGGACGCCTATCCGCATGCGGAATTCAACGGAAGTTTTTTGTTTGTTTTTTTACTCTTAAAATACATTTTGTGTGAACTAAAACGCAATTTTTATTACCCCTTTACACGTTTTATTCAACCCGGGAATTGCAAAGCCTTTTGGCTCGCAATTTCCCGGCTTAATAAGGGCGGGTGCGCCGGCCCCCATAGACTTACATTTCCACGGGGGGTTATTGGCCTGGATAATGTCATGTCGGGAGACAATCCCGTAATTCTTTAGGACGGTTTACTTAATTATTTGGGGGGGTGGTGGGAATCCGGGGGACAGTTACAAATCGGCCCCTTTTGGCCCCCTTTTTTGGGGGGAAAATTTCAATTTTCCAAAAAAAACGTATTTAATCGGCAATCCGAGTTAAATACTTCTGAAAAAGCCTTTTTTGAACGGGGCCTTAGAGGTATGCTATAGGTCAGCAGGAAATGACACATACTATAAACAGTACAGGTTTGATTCTGTTGCATTTTTTGATCCATTACGTTTGGGTTAAAAAAAATAGCATGTCTGGGGAATAGCGGGGAGCAGATTTACTCAAGTATTTGTCCACAAACATGACATTTTACAAGCCACAAAAAGCCACACAAGAAACAGTGTCTTTAAAATGTATTGTGTCAAACGCATCCTGGACTGCAGAAACGTATCTCTATTGTTTCTATGGTCTATTCAATGCGTAAAACGGATCAAGAATTGACATGTCAGTTCTTTCAACGCATCTGTTTTCCGCAAGGCAAAAATGTCGGGTAAACAGGTATCGTCTCAATGACATTACAAGCCTCTCATCTTTTTACGTGGGAGACCTAGCACAATTGGAAAGCGACTAAATATTTTTTTTCCCCCCACTGTACCTCGGGATCAGGGGGTTGCAATCACAATCAGGTGACATGGGATAAAGCTGCATCTGCTTAGATGCCTCTGCTTTTTAACGGGGCCCCATAATTGGTTTTTTCAAAAAAAGGTGGGTGCCACCACTTTTGACCAAAACAAATGTGCAGGGTATAATGTATACCAAAACGATCCAAACATGCATGGTTTGGGGCAGAAATTTGACTTTTTTTAAAATTTAGTTTTCTATTTGCTGTCATCAGTTTTTCCTTGCAATTTGATTGGGTAAGTTTGTTTCTAATTTTATGACGGATACAAACCTACATGTACAACATGGGCACATACACTAGGATACGTTTTCCATTGACATACACTTTGAAAAAAAACATCTACTGTAACGCCCTGCGTCTTCCATCTGTTAAAATTTTGCGGATAATATAAAAATATACAGAATTTCAAAGTATGTTGCACCTATATGAGCAAATGAACACATTAACGCATTTTTATTTTTAAAATCTTTTATTATGTCACACCACCAGATAATGGATCTGTCATCCGTTCAAAATAACGTAGTGTGCATAAAGCCTAAAAGTGTAATTTACAAAACAAATAGTCATGAATTAACAACATATGACAAGACTATCATCTGTGGAGTCCAGCTTGTGGACTGGTTTTCGTCCCCCCCCACTGATAAGTAATCACTGCCTTTTCAAAAACTTGGTAAGGATTTTTCACACTGGAGTTTTGGTTTCAGTTTTTAATGGCTCCAATTAAAAATGCCTTTATTACCCGCAAGCTTTTTTCATATCTAAACTGTTCAGAAAGGTGTTTCAAGTAAGTAATCAAAAGACTGTGTTTTTGGGGGCGTTCACATGGCTTATTTCGCCGGGATTGGCGCGTTGCGCCTTTTTTGCTGCATACGGCCCAATCCGTCGAGTAATTACGGTAATCCACGTTCTCATAGAAACAGTGGGTTCCGTCGCCCTTCCAGTGGCGAACCGGGGGGGGAAAAGTGCATGCACATTATCCAGGCGCAATACGCGCCCGTGGATAAGCAAGTCTAGGGGCCGTGGGGGCCCCGGCCCCCCCCCCTTATTTTAAGCCCGGAAATTTCGAGAGCAATCCGGCTCGCAATTCGGGCTTGAATAAGCCGTGTGAACCGGGGCTAAGTCTTGTGGATTACAAACACACTAATTGATTACTCCCTTTCCAAACAGTTTAGTAATGAAAAAACAAAATTTTAAATTTGGGGAAAAGTTAAAAAAAGCGCTGTGTAAAACACCCCAACCATTAGGGACCCCCACCCTTTTACCTCCGTACAAAATGCCCATTTGTACTTAATTCCCCAATAGAATAGTATAGAAAAAGACTCTGATAAAATAGGTTAAAAACCCTTTCCTTTAAATCGCCCGTTCCCGCTTCTTTCCCTTTCCCCTTTTGGGGTTCAGTGATCTTGCCAAAGGAGTTTGGGATGACCAGCAAAATGGGCACAGTGGAGTTACTTGATGCCCTCCTCCTTTTCTGATGTTGTCCAGGTTTCATAGCCCAATCCAGAGCCACCAGCCCCTCATCCATCAGCTGCAGGTACTCTCTAACAAAGTGCACCCCACTATCCACAGGTCCCAGCACCCCAACCAAAGTCTGCAGGGTGGGAAAGGTCCTCCACAGCCAGCTGACATGAGAGTAGCTCCCAAAGCTCCTGCACTGTCTCACCAGGTAGTTAGCCAAAGCTGAAGGTTTGCAGATCAGTTTATAGTCCTCTTCAGGTGTCTCATCCACAACTACTGAGAAAGTAGCCGTGAAGCGTTTCTTATAGGACCAGAGAAGCAGGAGCAGGAGAGTGCCTAGAGAGGCAGCCCATCCTAGCATTGCAGTAGGAGAAGCTGGAGCAGACTGGAGGGAGGTGTGAGGTGCAAGGGGGTCCTTTTGTGGTGGGGGTGGTTCTGCCACCCTCACAGCCTGGGAGGCAATGCTTGCACTGACACTCACTGCACTGTGTGTAGGCAGAGGGAGGGGAGCAGCAGCCTTCACACAACCTATTATTGTGGTCACTCCCCACTGCAAGCAGAGGAAGGCTGCTGTCTGTGACATATTCTAGGCTAGGTAGACTAAACAGGGTAAAGGAGGAGCAGCTGGCAGGTATGTGCAACATGCAAAAAACAAATGTATAAGGAAGATAAACCTAAAAGAGCAAATGCAGTCAGCTGACTTTACACACTGGTAACCTATGGATCAC
>JAODAL010048597.1:0-28863 GCA_025379985.1 Phyllomedusa bahiana | reverse complement strand
GGTTAGTGGCGAAAAAATTGGTCGGGGGAGGTCAGATTTATGTTTTAAATTGTGATCTCCATTGTCTAAAAAGTGTCACCGGCTGCAGGGGTGTAAAAAGGGGGGCCTTATTTGTTTTTGTGTCTATGAGAATAGGGCAAACTCCCCAAAGTATTTGGTTTGGGGACCCCTTTACTAAAGGTATTTACTTTGCTATAGTTTTTAAGGCCCCCCTGTTAGATGGGGGGGGTTCCCAAACCGGACTTGATAATAGAAAGGGAGTTTTTCCCCTTCTCGAGAAAAAAGGGTTTAAAAGGACGGGTTAGGAAAAGGTTTTTAAATGGGTTTTTGGGTATAGGGGTTTTTAGAGTTAGATAAAATTTAAAAGTTAGTTTTAGTGTTTTAACAAAATTAGGGAAATGTTTGGTTTAAGTTTGCCTAGGGCAAAATAGAAAATTTAGTGTTCAAAAGTCACTCTTTTTTCTCTTGTGGTTTCCCAATTTCTTGGAGTTTATGTGACCCTTTAAAAGGGGCCTTTACAAAGGCTTCGATCTAGAAGCACCAAAATCCCAAGTAATGGCCCAAAAGTATGTTTACATTTTTTTAAGGTAGTTGCGATGCCATTAAAAAATTTCGGGGACCCCCCAAAAACCAGGTCGGTCAAGTTTAATCTTTCTAGAGTTGATTTCCCCTTGCCTTTAAAAAAAATTGGGAAAAAGGGACCAATAGGAAGTAAAAAATCATTGACAAGGGGGGGAAAAAGTTTTTAAAAAACCAGAGGATTATAAAAAAATTGTGTAGGGAAATACAAAATGACCCTTTAGGGGTTTCCATTTTTTAAAAATGGAAACCCCCTTGGAAACTAAAAAAAAAGAATCGGCATTTTCCCTTAAAAAACTCCCTTAAATTGGGGGACAAAGGGGGTTGGGTGATTTCATTTTTTGTTTCCAAAGGCCAAAGTTGCCCCCTTCTAGGGGTTTGCCAAAAAAGTCCATAAAGGAAATTTAAAACCATAAATTTGCAAAACCTATTGTGTTTGGAATAAATTTAATTTAAAACAAAGTGTGTATTTTGGGACAAAATTTTTCTTCCATTTGTCAATCACTGCCTCTTTTTTTTTCGAAAATACCACGGGATCTCCTGTTAAACCCTTAAAGGGGTATAAAAGGGGATGCGGATCCCCTTCTTATGTAGTGTTGATGTGGAGGCCTTGTACGCTCCTTTCCCAATGAGGGGGGATTGAAAGCTTTTACATCCTACTGGGAACATTAGAAGCAGTTTCTTAAAAAAAACAAAATTTTAATTTGGTTCTGTTTTATTACGTTTTTTTTTGCTTAAAAACAATTTTTTTTAAATTTAAATGGTTGCTATTACCAAGCCAGGGGGACTGTTTTGGGAGCCTTTCCCGGCCCCCTCAAAAGGCAAATTCTTTTCCCTGGGCGGTGGGAAACCCCATTGTCTTTTTTAAAACAATTTTGAAAATTTTTCAGGGTAATAACTTTTGGGGCCCAAAACATTGATGACTTTCATTTGTTCTGGAAAGGCCCTTGGTAGTTTTTGTGAGTTTGTAAATTTTAAACTGAATTGAAAATGAAATCGGTTTAAAATTTACATCAGTAATTGATGTTTAACTTTTCATTTTTTTTGGATTTTTTAGCTATTATAAAAGCGAAAAAGGATGTCTCGAAAAAAACAATTTTTCCTTTAAGCCTTTCAGCGGGAACGCTTTTTTAAGGGGGGGAAAGTTTTCCCCCTTTCCCCTTGGGCGGGGCACCCCAAAAGGCCATTTACATCGGACTCGGCAAAATTTTGTTCAACAAAAAAGGCTTTTTTTAAAGGGAAGCGTTTTACCTAAGAAAAAAATTTTCCCGGGCGGGGATACCTCAAGGGGTACTGTCTGGGGGCGTATCAATGGGTTGTGCGTCTGATTTTAATTTTCTGCTTTTAAACCCAAAAAAAACCTGAAGAATTGAGGGGGGGGGAAAACAAAGTGAGAGTGATCCCACATATGTAATGTTTCCCAAACCATTAAAGGTTCATCCCAAAATTTTTTGGCCTATCTTACAACGGGAAAACCCGTTTAAAAGCCCCCCTTTATTGACGCTAACCCCCTTTCTCTTAGACGGGGGAAAAATTTGGGGATTTTTTGGTCCATAGTTTTTAAAATTTGCCAGATATTCCACAATGTGGTTCGGAATAGTCAAAAATGGCACCCTTTTAAAAGTGGCAAATTGTTTTGGCGTGCAGATTTATTTTTTGGGGTCCCAAAATTTCACTAAACTTATATCTGGTAAAAAAGTTTAAGATGAATACGAAAGCCAATTGCAAGCCCCAAAGGGGGGGATTTATCAAAACCCCAAAATGTTTTGGGTGCGCCCCGGAGTATGTTGGTAAGACCATTAGGGAGTTTTGAGGAGGGGTATTGGCAATAGGGGATATTTTAAAAAATCAAAGGGAAAACACCTCTAGACGTCTTTGAAAACGTGGCATAAAGATAATCCCCGGGGTGGGAAAAATTTTCAGTTTAAAAAGAAGTGGGTTTTGCCTTCCCCCGAAAAGGGGGGTTTTGATAGGAAACTTCTCCCGAGAGAAACATTCTGGAATTTTTTTTTTCTGAAAACCTTTTGACTCTGGCCAAAAAGATTTTTTCTTTGTACAGATTTATCTAAGAAAAAGGTTTTGCGGCCATATTTAGTTGGATTTTTTAGGGGGTTTTTTGCAGCCCCCTTTTTTTTGTATTTTTTTACCATTTTACTTTATTTTTAATATTAGGGGGTATTTAGTGGTTATATAATTGTTTTTTATTTTAAAATTATTTTCCCCTGTATTTACTCTATCTGTTGCTTGTTGCATATTTAAGGGATATTTTTCTAACCTTTTCCCAGTTGCATAATTGTAAAAAGTATCTTTTTTATTTTTTTTTCCTTGTTTTCTAGGCGGGTCAATATTTTGTGGAGTGCTTTAATGGGTTGGGGATCTTTTTTTTCTTTTTGCCCCTACAAGGGCCCGGTTTTTTGTCCTTGTTGTTTCAGTAAAAATCGCTTTGTATGCGGCGCTTTCTTTCTTTTATTTCCCCTTTTTTGTGGGGCCCGCGCTAAAAATTCTCCCCTTTCTGGGTAGCCCAAGACCGGGGAAATTTGTCTTTTGTAGTTTTGGGGAAATGTAGTTCGCCCGAATGCGCAGTGGTTTTTTTCCGGACGCCGATAGCAGCAAAAGGTATTTTGGTTGACAGCGAGTTGGATTTTTTTGTTTTTCCTTCTTTATTGTTAGCAGAAATCGTGCATCATCTAGGACTGTCCCGATTGCATCTTCAAAGGGAGAAAGGGAATTTTCCCATTTTTAAATTTTCATTTAAATTTGGATTGTTTTCTTTTCTTTTCTTCATTTGGATTTTTATCTTTTGGGAATTATTGTTTTTGCCCTTTATGTTTGGGTTCCCTATCCCCCTGATGAACCCGGGGTATTTGGGGGAAACAGTTGGTTGGTGGATGTTCTTTTCCGGGTTTTTGTTTGGGTGTTTTTTTGTTTGTGTTTCACTTTATGGTTTGTTATGGTGAAAAGTTTTTATGTATGTTTTTATTTTTGTATGTTTTTTGGTCTTTTGATACCCGGGTTTTATTTTTTTTAAACAGCAAAGGGTCTTTTTTTTGGGGGTCGCCTTTAAAAAAGGGGAGCGGTTACTCCCGAAATTGGTAGGTTTTGTATTTCGGTGGGTTTTTTGTACTTTAAAAGTTTTTTAAATGTTTTCTTAGGAAAAAAAGTTAAGTTTTAGGTAAATTTTAAAATCCCCCAAGGCTTTTTGGATTTAGTATTTTGGGGAAATTTTACTCCCCAAAACCCACCCTTTGGGGGACTATCCTGCCTATTACCTCCCTGGGGGGGACTTTTTCCCTGCCCTAACCTGCTAGGGGGGGAAATTTTTATCCCTTTGCCTATTCCCGGGCCTAGGGGGGACATAAAACTGCCCAAAAAATGACTTTGGGGGACATAAAATCCCAAAAACCCTTCCCTTGGGGGGACATTTAAATGTCTAAAATTTTCCCTATGAAATTTTTTAATTGGTATCCATTTTTTTTTTTTAAATTTTCCCCCGTCCCCGCTGCATTTTCCCCCCTTTGGCTTATACTCGAGTCAATAAATTTTCCCGTTTTTTGGGGAAAAAGTAGGTCCCCTCGGCTTTCTGGGTGGCTTAAAATAGAGTATATTTTTGGTATATCTATAACACTCCATTTCCAAGCAAAGGACTGTGTCTGTTTGGAACTTTTGTCGGGAAAGGGGACAAAACACAGTGGAATCTAAGGGGCCCTTTAAATAGCTGAAACCCTCCCCCTCTAAAAAAAAAACATGTTGTAATTCTTAAATAAAACAATGGGCATCCCATATCCCGGGACAATACAGGGCAACATTTTAAAGGGGAAAAAATCCCTTTATTCCTGGGGAAGTCAGGAAATTTTGGTGGCAAACCCTCCCCACCTTCGGGGACATTATGTGAGAACCCAGGTCTGGGGCCCCCTAGCAATGGACCTGTCAGCAAGACTTTTGCCCTTTTGGGGACAAAATGAACCATGGGAATCCCTCTACAATGATTTCTGTAGAATGTAAAGAAGGGGGTGTTTGGGTTTTAAAGGATTTTCCACGATCTCATTTCATACCTCCGATCCGCTTTTCAGTTTGTGTGCTCAGAAGGGGTGGTTGTGATTTGTTTGAATTGCCATCATGTGCCCCAGCGGGTTGACTCACCGGCCTTTCCTCTCTGTAGTCAAAAAAAGATCTGTTTATGTAAAGCACTGTGAGTACGAGAGGTAATTTTTTTGTTCACGCAAAAGGGGCCCTAGGTTCAAACCCCTGCGGGAAACCCAAAACCCTGTGGATTTTATTTCTTTTATAAATGCCAGCCCTATTGAGGTTTTTTTTTATTTATTTGCCTTTTTGACAAATTACTAAGGAAAAGAGGAGGGAGAAAATGCAAAAACCCGGGGGTTTTGAACACTCATTTGGCCTAAAGGGGAAGTGTGTCTGAGCATTGGCCAGCCTGAAAGCTCTCACCCTGGTCTTTCCCCCTGGAGACGAGCTGAAAAAACAATGGTCACAAAAGGAGCACTAAAACAAAACGGTGCAAAATTTTTAATATGAATGGTAAAAATTTTTGCTTTTTCTTTTTGCAAGTTTCTTACGTAAATTTTTTTATTGGGGTCAAAACCCCTTTAAGAGAGCTTGGAGGTGTTCAGGGATGGGGGAATAATGGGCCATTTGTGGGTGATATAAAAGATGCTGCACAAGGTTAGTTTCTCTGTTCCCAGACCCTTCCGCCTCCCCTTTCCCCCGTCCCTTTTAAATAGTTGTAGTTGTGCTTCCCTTTTTTGTGTGTATTATATATATTTATATATATATTATATTTATATATTATCCTTTGTAATAAACCCCTTTTAAAGAGCCAGTTGTACTTGATCATTTTTAAGGACCCCAAAACCGAAAGATTAACAGTGGCAAAATCATTTTGCATATGATAAAAACGTTTTAAAAAAAAACTCTTGCAAAAACTTGTAAAAAAAGAAAAAGATGTCCAACTTAGGGAAAATACTTTTATTCTTTGACGATGTATTGCACATACACTTCGGGTTTTTAATTTTAAAATTTTGGTTACGCAAAACAAAAAAAAGGAAACCCTGGATTTTCCCATCTAAGACCCAAAACCCCCGACAGCCACATTTTTTCGGAATATGTAAGTTCCCTAAAGTGTTTTTCCCAATGGGTACTTCTTAAATGTAGCAGTATGAAGAAAAAAATTTAAATTCTAGAAAAAGGTTAAAACAAAAAGGGCACAGGTAACCATGAAGTAAATCCCCACACTGGGCATATAAAATAATAAATTTAAAAAGAAAACCCTTTTCTAGAATGAGAAATTGAGAAGGAGGAAAAAACATTGTCCCTAAGTGCTTTAGTAAATTTTATTCCTTTTAAATTCAGGGGGTTTATTTAGAAGGACGTGATGGCTTGTGTTCTTTCGTAGCCGCAATATAAAATATGAATTTATAGAAGCATGCAGCAATATGACTAAAGCATCTGATACAAAAACCCAAAAGGGGTGAAGAACCCTTTTTGTAAATTTTAACCCTTAAGGCCCCAGACATTTTTGGGCCTTTGACACACCTTTTTTTTTAAAAAATTGGCCATGTTCAATTTAGTGAGAATAATTTTTTGACCTTTTACCTACCCCATGTGATTCTGAGATTGTTTTTGTGACACATTGTGTTTTAAGTTAGTAAAAATTTTTTCCATACAAGCTTTTTTTTTTTGTGAAAAGTATCAAAATTTCTAAAAAATTTGAAAAATCGTGTTTTTAAAAGTTCAAAAATTTTGGGCCCAAGACAGATAATTATTCACCAAAATAGTTAAAACTAGCATCTACCTATCCCCCAAATGGGTTGGAAAAATTTTTTTAAATGTCCTTTTTTTATAATATCTTTTAGGGTTAGAAATTTAGTAGTAATTTCTACTTTTTCAAAAAAATTTGAATATTAATTTTTTTAGGGCCCCATCCAGTTTGACGTGGCTTTGGGGGCCCCGCATGTTAATACCCCATAAATGACCCCCTTCTAAAAAACTAGCCCCCTTTAAAGTATTTACAACGTGTTTAAAAATTTTTTTAACCCTTTGGTATTTCACAGAAATTAAAGAAAAGGGAGGGGAAATTTCAAAATTTCACTTTTTTTTGAGATTTTTAAATATTTACCCCTTTATCACTGGAATACGGTAATGTATAGGTAAATGCAATGTAATATCATTTCCCCCAGGTCTGCCGTTTTTAAAAATTTATCCATTTTGGGGCCCTATTTGCTTATTTGGCTCACCCATAAGCCCCAGAATGGGGGAGCCCTACGGACTTTGGGTTTTTTTTAAAATGAAATTTTTTATTTAGGCGAAATTCAGGTTTGAAGAGGCCCTAAGGTGCTAAATTTAAAAAAACCCCAAAAAGACCCCATATTGGAAATAACCCCTTGGGGTATATATACAGGTGTGTAGTGGTTTTTGGCCCCCACAGGTGATTCAAAAAATTTTTTTTTTTAGTTTTGGCCCGTAAAAATTTAAAAAAAAATTTTTCCAATAATCTGCAATTTTAGCTTAAAAGTTTCTATTTAAAGGAACCCGGGAAAAAAGGGAAACCCCCAAAATTTTGTTAAAGCAATTTCTTCCAAGTTGGCAATACCTAATGGGGGTGTTAAATGCTGTTTGGGCCATGGCAGGGGTACAAAAGGGAAGGGGGGGGGGTATTTGGCTTTTGGAACGCAGATTTTGGGGGGGCCATGTCGATTTGCAAAGTCCCCCAAGTAGCAAACAGGCGACCTTTAAATGCCCCATTTTGGGTTCAACACCCCTAGGGATCTCATTGGGGTGTATTTTGCATTTTGGGGGGCACAGGGGTTTTCCCGTTTTTTTTTACATTGGGCCATGAAAAAAGGGGGGGGGAAAAGCAGTTCCCCCATTGTTTATTGGGGTTCAATTTTAAAGGTTCGCCGTGCAGTTAAAGATTTATAATTTACTATGGGGGTCGGTAAATTGAATGGTATAAATTTTAAGTTTTTTATGTTTTATTTTTTTACACAAAAGAAAAGGTTAAAAAAGATTGGTTTTATGGGTCCTTTTTGGAAAGTCAAACTTTTTTTTTTTTGCGGGCAGAGTGGGGGGGGCCTTGTTTTTTGCGGGATGAATTGATGCTTTTATTGGAAACCCTTTTGGGGGGATACAAAATTTGTTCCTTTTTTATTAAGGTTTTTGTGAGGCGTTTTTTTAAACAAAAAACAGCAAACCTGGGAGTGTTTTTTTTTTTTATTTTTTTTAGCGGGCATCTGCGTTGATATGACATGTATTTACCAGAGGGCGATACGATTAAACAATCCCAATTTGTATATTTTTTTTATTTTTTAGTTTTATACAATAAAAAAACCCTTTTTTTTCAAACGGAAAACACATTTTTGCATTGCCCTAGTTGAGAGCCCTAACTTTTTTAATTTTTGTGATGGGAAACTGTTACAGGCTTGTTTTTTTTGGGGATGGTTGCGTTTTTTTTTGGGATCATTTTTGGGGGGACAAGACTTTTGATCAGTTTTAAAACCGTTTTTTGGAAGGGAGGTGAAAAAATACTGCAATCCAGAGTGTTTTTTATTTTTATTTTTAACAGCGTCATGTTCAGTATCCGTAAAAATTAGCTTTTTTCTTGGGGCGATACGATTATGGCGATACCCCAATTTATTTAGTTTTTTTTTGTTGAAGCACTTTTTAAAAAAAAAGTGTTTTTTGTGTGTAAAAAAATATTTATGCATCGCTGTCTTCTGAAGCCTAACTTTTATTTTTCCCTATCAGGGATTTGTTTGGCTTTTTTTTTTTGGGGATGAATGACGTTTTAATTGGTACAACTTGGGTTTTAGGGGTTTTTGTTTACTTTTTTTTCCATTTTAGTCTGCGGATGAACAAAAAATTTTAAATTTTGTTATTTTTTTTTTTTTGTTTTTTACGGGGTTCCCGTGGGTAAATTAAAAGAAGTTTAAGGGCGGTCGTTCGCACGCGGGATACCAAATACGGGGACTTTTTTTTTTTATCTTTTTTGGGGGTTGGCGTTTGAAAGGGGGTGACGTGTTTTTATTTTATTTTTCGTGTTTTTGGGTTTTTCATGTTTTTCCATTTTTCAAATTTTTTTTTTTTACTTTTCCCCTGGGATTTGAATGAGAGATTTTAGATCTCTCATTCAATAGGAATCAAATGCAACTTGTTTCTGTATGGTTTTATGACAACTGTCAGTCACGTGGGGCCGGGCCCACAGGGCAGGCCGGCATCGTGAGCACCCAGACCCCGGGGGCAGGAGCTGCACGGACGGCGATCCTGGTTTCTGTCCAGACAGAGAGAGGGGAGCATCTCCTCCTGCTCTCTCTTAGTTATTGCAACCCCATGGTCGCGTAAAATTTAAGGGGGTTTAAACCCCCCCCCCCCCCTGGGGGTGATTGGGGTCGGGGCCCCGTGAAAGGATGTCAGCCAAAAGCGCGAAATTGCTTTGCGTTCCGCGATCCCGGAGTTTCATAGTCAAGGGGTTAAGGGGTTAAAGGGAACCTGTCAGGTGGTTTATGCCACCCTATCTGAGATCAGATGGAGGGAGAGACACAGAATTTCTAAATGAAAAGCAAACAAAAATTCAGTGAAAGTAAAACTAAAAGTACTGCTGACCCCATCTATATAGGCTTATATGATTTGATGCCGAGTTTGAGTAAAAAGCAGGGGGAAAAAATGAAAGTACTGATGACCCCATCCACATGAATTGATTGACAGTTTGATCTGTACATACCAGGGCTGTGGGCCCCTTTTTAGAAGTGGGGTCTTTCAAAGGATCGATCCCCAAAAAATTTTTAAAAGAAATTGGCCTTCAAATTTAGTGCCAGAGCAAGAGGTTTTGGGTCTTGCCTGTGCTACTGCTATCATATCTTCAGGCTCATCAGATGAGGAGTTTAATTTTGAAAAGTATTTGGATGACATGAAGCAGGCAAAGCGTTAGTGCAGGGGAAAAGATCCTGCTCCCATAGCAAAAAATTGCCCAATTTCAGAAAAAATTTTTCATCTTTAAAAGAAGAAAAAGGGAGTAAAACTTTTCCCCCAAATGACTGGGGTGAGAATTCCTTTATCCCCTGACATTTTTAGAGATGTTGTGTGGTCGCTTTGCACAAACCCAAGTCAGTGAGAGAGGCCGTTCCCCTGGAAATAATGAATCGATGTGAGGTATCTAGAAAAATCTGTGGAGGAAATTTTACTATTCTCAGAAAAAATTTATAGGCTCCACAAATGTTATTCTGTATGGTTTTGTTGAAAACGTTTTGTTTTTTTTTCCCCACTAACTGCAGCGTTTTGGATATTTACAATTTTTTGACTTTTTTGTGTTCAATTTCAACCCAAAAAAAATATTTTAAAAAGACAAAAAAAGGGAAAAATTTTTTTAAATTTTTGATTTCAGGTCCATACTCCCCACCACTGAAATTTCAATGAGAAAACCAAAATTTTAAGAAAAATACCTTAGCAATTTCCCTTTAAAAAAAATTTTGACCAAAAACTATTTCATTGCTTAGTTTGCGATTCTTATCTGTAACTGCATTGTTACTGTTTTGCTCCCGGGGTGGGACAAACTTTTTATTTTTGTTTACTACAAAAAACAATGTTTCATATTCCCTAATGCTCAGTGTGTTATGAGGGGTTCCCCCAAACAAAGGTCACTGGTTCAAGCAGCCCGAAGAAATTTCCCAAAAAAAGAGAAGGGGCAGCATCCAGCTTATCGTAGGTTCTGGGCCAAAAAAATTTAAACTGCATCATGTGGGGGCCCTTTAACGGGAAGGGAATCTAAAATGAAGCCCAAACCCCAATTAAAAAACCCAAGAGGGGGGGCCTTTCCAGGAAAAAAATATCTTTTTCAAAAATCGGCTCACCCAAAAAGGTTTTAACATTTTTTAAACGCAAACAGACATGGCAGGGGAGGTGTTCAAATGTTTTTGTAAGGTATGTTCACCCCGGCTTTTTTTTGCGGAGCGTAATTCCCGGCCCCCGCAATTAACCCCCGTTTGGGGGGGTGGCGGGGTGTTTTTACCGGGGGGCCGGCCTCCACCCCCCGCCAAGGCCTTTTAAGTTTCATTTTTTTCCAAGGGGGGTTTGCGGAAATTGCGACTGGGGTAAATGTACCCTTTTTCCCAAACTGAAACCTTTTCCCCCCGGGGGTTTTTTTATTACGCCCCGGGAAAGGGGGGGGGGGGGGTAGCGGGCGGGGGGGTAATAAAAATATTTTTTCCCCTTAAATAAGGAATTTTTGGGGATTCCCGTAAAGGACGGGAACTTTTTAATGGGCGGGCCGAAAATTCCCCGCTTTCGGGTAATTAAGGAAAATGGGAAATAGGGCCCAAACCCCTTAAGCCGTGTGAAAAAGGGCTAAGAGTGGTTCACAGTTTTCCATGCAAGCCCCAGCAACACGCATTTTTAACAAGTTTTGGAATGAGGGCCCCAAAAAAAAGGGTGAAGACGCCTCGTAAAAGAAAAAAAATTGCAAACACGGGTTATGTTGGATGAAAAGTTTGATCAAATACTGTAAATTTTATAAAAAAAAAACAAAAGTAGCGGAAAAAAAACAATCTATAAAACAACCAGATACTATGTGTTTGGATAAACCCCCGTTTTTAAAACCCAGTTGCAAAAATTAAATCAACTGTGTTGTTAAAAGAGAAAAGGAGACATTTTCCCAAGCGAGGGACCCTTTTTCTACATCCCCGGGGGGATCCCTTTTTTTTCATGCTTCTACAAAAAAACTTTGGGGAATATTGTTTTATACTTCCCTGGATAAATTTTCTTCCCTTTTTTTCTCTTCTTCTCGTCGGAGCAGTGCTCAGTGCTGGATCCCTGTGGGCTGTGTGGATAAGCTGGTCTGTTTTGGCTTATTTTTTTTGACATCTAGCAATGATTGACACATCAGCTCTGCTGTCCCTAGCTATTCCTGTTATATGGACATGAGCGCAAAAGATTTATGAAGTGTATTATACTAGGCTGCAGAGCTATAAAGAGTGAAAGCTTCTCATTTAGTTAAGTAAACAAAGTCTACTAGAGTCTAGAAGACTCTGCGGGAGTTAGCTCACCATGTTTGGAGAGACAGCAGCTTGGAGCAATGAGAGACAGAGAGGTGGTCAGTAACCAGAGAAACGTGTGTGCTCTAAGGGGAAATAAAATCTTTATTCATCTCTTGACCAAAGCAAAATCAACAAAGCAATGTATTTAGTAATAGTCTTCATTTACATTTCCCTACACATTAAAAGCCAATCACTGTAGCGAGAAACCAACTTTAACCCCTTAAGGACCCAGCCTGTTTTGACCTTCCTGACACAGCCCTATTTTTTAAATCTGGCATATGTCCACTTTAAATGTTAGAATAACTTTTTGACACTTTTACCTATTCATGTATTCAGAGATTGTTTTCTCGTGACCACATTGTGCTTTAAGTTAGTAAGAAATTTTTATCCATACAATCCTTGTTGTTTGTGAAAAATATCAAAATTTCATGAAAATTTTGGAAAATTTGCGATTTTTGAAAGTTGCAAAATTTACTGCGTGCAAGACAGATAATTATTCCCCACAAAATAGTGTTTTAACTAGCATCTACCATATTCCACTATAGGTTGGCATCATATTTTTAATGTCCTTTTTTTTTTTTACGACATTAGGTGGGGCTTAGAAATTTTAAGTAGTAATTTCTCACATTTTCAGAGAAATTGCAATATACATTTCTTTAGGACCACTCCAGTATCTGACCGTGGCTTGAGGGCCTGCATGTTAGATACCCCCATAAGTGAACACCATCTGAGAAACTAGACCCCCTTAAACATATTACCACACTATTTAGGAAGTTTGATAATCCCTTTAGATATTCACAGAATTAAAGGCAAGTGAAGTCGAAATTTCAAAATTTCAACTTTTTTTGCAGATTTTCCGATATTTTATCCCATTATTCACTGGAATACAAGTAAATGTGACTAGGTTAAATGACGCACTTAATATCAATTCCCCCAGGTCTGCCGTTTTTAGAGATTCATCCCATATGTTGGCCCTAGTGCATTATTTGGCTCACCCTAAGCCCCAGAATAGGAGAGCAACCTACTATACGTCCTATGGTCACATTTTCAATACGATTTTATTTAGCGCCATTACAGTTTGGGACACCCTAAGGTGCTAAAACTAATAAACACCCCTAAATAGACCGCATATTGGAAACTACACCCTTAAGGAATATATCCAGGGTGTCATTGAGTATATAGACCCCACAACTAAATCCACAATATTTTTTTAGCATAAGTCTGTGAAAATTCAAAAAACATTTTTTCCATAATTTGCCATTTTAGCTTAAAATGTTCAAATATACAGGAATCCTGGAAAAAAAAAAACCTAAAACTTTTTAAAGCAATTTCTTCGCAAGTTTCGGCAAATACCCTACATGTTGGTGTAAACTGCTGTGTGGGCGCATGGGCAGGGCGTATAAGGGAGAGCGCTATTTGGCTTTTGAACGCAGATTTGGTGGTGCATGTCGCATTTGCAAAGCCCCCAAAGTAGCAGAAACAGGCGAAACCTTCCAGAAGTCGCGAACATTTTGGATCCGCACCCATCAGTGATCTCATCTAGGGTGGTACTGTGCATTTTGTTCACAGGTGTTTTCCATAGTTTTTTTTTAGCATTGGGCAATGAAAATGGGGGGAAAACGCAGTTCGGTCATTGGATTTTTAGTTTCAATTTTTACAGCAATCGCCCGTGCAGTGTAAATGATGTGATTAACTTTTACTATGGGGGTCGGTACAAATTACAATGATATAATTTTATATAGTTTTTTCTGTTTTATTTACTTTACACAGTAGAAATACGTCTATAAAAAAATTGCGTTTTTATGTTGGCCTATCTGACAGCCATAACTTTTTTTATTTGCTGTGTCTGCAGAGCTGTGTATGGGCTTGTTTTTGCGGATGAGTTGAAGTTTTTATTGGTACCATAAGATATGCGGATGCATATGATGCTATGCGCACTTTTTATTAAGGTTTTTTGGTAGATGTTTTGAACAAAATACAGCAATCTTGGTATGTTTTTATTTTATTTTTTTATAGCGTCACTGTACTATATATGACATGTAGCTTTACTCAGCAGGTCAATACAATACACCGATACCCAATTTGTAAATATTTTTTTATTGTTTTACTGCTTTTATACAATAAAAACACTATTATTCAGACCAGGAAAATACGTGTTTGCAATCGGCCATAGTCCGAGAGCATAACTTTTAAATTTTTTCTGGTCTTGAGCTTTGTAGGGACTTGTTTTTTTTGCAAGATGAAGGTTGACAGTTTTTTATTAGTAATCAATTTTTGGGTGACAAGGCTTTTTATCCTTTAAATCCATTTTTTGGAGGCCAGGGTGAAGAAAATACTGTCAATCCTTAGTAGTGTTTTATTTTAACAGGGCCACATGCAGTATCCGAGATAAGTTAGCTTAACTCTTGGGTCGCCTACGATAATGGCGATACCCTATTATATAAAGTTTTTTTAGCTGAAGCGCTTAAAAAAAAAATAAAAGTGTTTTTAGTGTGTAAAACAATTTTTTATGCCATCGCTATCTTCTGAGAGCTATAACATTTTCTATTTTCCCGTATACAGACTGTATGAGGACGTTTTTTTTTGCGGGATGAACTGACGTTTTAAATTGGTACAACTTGCGTTACTAGGAGTTTTTGATCGCTTATTATTCCATTTTATGTGCTGCGGATGAACAATAATCTTAATTCTGTTGATTGTTATTTTTTTTTTTTTAAGCGTCACCGTACGGGTTAATTAACATACAGATTTATAGGGCAGGTCGTTACGCACGCGGCAATACCAAATATGGGTACTTTATTATTTTTTGATCATTTTTGGGGCGGATTGGCGTTTTGTAATGGGGAAAAGGGCGGTGTACGTAATTTATTATTTATTTTTGTGTTTGTGTTTACATGTTGTTCACTTTTTTTTTACTTTTTCACTTATTTTTTTTACTTTTCCCCATAGGGGATTTGAATGAAGAGATCTTTAGATCTCTCATTCAATAGGAACAGTAATAGCTTGTTGCTATGACTGTGTTCCTATGGTAAACTGTCAGTCACGATGCCGTGGTGGTGCCCACAGCACGGCGTGCGTAGTGACGTCACAGACAACCCGAATGCATTACTCTGCCATCCGTGGTGTCTGTAAGGGAGGCAGGAGCCGCCACGGAATCGCCCGATCCGTGCGCTGCTGCCGCCACAAGGGACCGCAGGAGGAGCGATCTCCTACCTGCTCTCTTCTAATTTTTATTGGGCGAACCCGATCGTCGCGAAATTAAGGGTTTAACCGCGATCCGGGGTCGGGGCCGACGCTGCGGGTTTTCCAGCTGTAATATACAGCTGACACCCCGCGCCGATGCGGCGAACTCTGCCTTAGAGTTCGCGCGAATCCTCAGGACGTATCCATACGTCCAGGTGCGTGAACCCCCAAACCACTGACTATGGATACGCCAAGGTCCCGTGAAGGGGTTAAAGGGGTTTGTCACTCACTACAAGGATTGCTTTTTATGTTAAAGATCCTTGCAAAACAAGTCACTTTGCAAAATATTTTCCTTTTAAACAGTGTCCTACCTATTCCTGATTTCCCCTCTTTTATGGGCTCATCAGCTCCTCATGTCGCTATAACGCTACAGACCTTTTAAATCTCTCATGATAGGCTGCCATCAACTGATTGCTATAGCTACAGAACCTTTCAATCTCTCATGATAGCTGCCATCACTGGTTTGCTATAGCTACAGACCGGGCTTCTACTGCAGCCTAGTAGAAGCCACTAAACGACCCCCTGAATTTCAAAGTGAACAAAATAAACCAAGAAAACAGGACTGAGGTAAGATGAATCAATGTAGTGAGACAACCCCTTTAAGAAAGGCTCGGGCCTGAACTGAGATGTTACAGGGGTGAATACAACTTCCATTTGGAAGTACTGCCTGAATTGCTTGATTTTCAGAGTATTAGCTCTATTGCACTACGGACCTAGACGGATTAAAATAGCTTTAAAGGGGTTTTGCCAAGAAGTGATTTCCTTACCTAACAGGCTGATACTCCGCTCTTGAGGCTTGAAAAAAGGGGGCGTTGTGTTTTTGTGTTTAACCCCTTACCGCCGGAGCCAGTTTTGGCCTCTCTGACACAGCCCTATTTTTGCAAGGATTGTCGCGAAAAAATTTAGGGGGTTATCCGCCCCCCCCCCCCCCGGACGACCCCGGGGCGGGGCGATGGGCGGATGTCCTGTATATACAGCTACACCCGGGATCCCCGCAAACTCTCCCTTAATTTTGCGCATCCTCGGGACTATCCAAGTCCAGGGGGTTTAACCCCCCAAAACAACCGGGGAGTATGAACGCCCAAGGTCGTTGGGGTTTTTAAAAGAGCATAGAGGGAAAAAGAAACTTGAGTTAAAAGTAGAGGAAATTTCGGAGTTATGTGAGCTGTGTAAATTGTGTGACAGCTACCAGTGTTCGATAAGAGGGTCGTCTTTATTCCTCTTTTTAAAGGGTTTTCTCGGGTATGGTTACATTAAAAGTTCAGTGAATTGAGGAATGAGGTGCCTTGAGCCCATCGGTGGAATTGATTTAAACCCAATTCTACAGATGCCTACGCACTCTCCCTTTAATCTGCCTCTCTTTCCCAGCCTTTCTCCCTGAAAAAACCCCAAACCTCCATCCCCGGGGGGCCCCACCTATTTTTTTTTCTTTTTCCTATGGGCAAGTTCAAGTCGTTTTATATAAAAAATAAATAATTTAGCACAAAAGATATAATGACCTGAACAACTGAGACACTGGATTTTGACAAATGCAACATTTTTTTTTCTGCACCCCCTTTTAAACACGTCCCTTTTTCTTTGTTTTCGCAGGCAGATTTTAAAAAAATTTTCCCTTTTCACCTAAAACCAGAATATCCTAATAATAGGAATGATCCAAATGAAAAACGTACATTTCTCGTTGTATCCATTCACTATTTTAACTAAAATAGAAAATGTGAAGCTGAGCCATAACTGTATTTTTCTAAGTGGGATTTTCTTTAAGGTACATTTTAACCCCTTACCGGGGGACCTTTTTTGGGCCTCTCTACATGCTCCATTTTTTAAAAATCTAGCATCTTCACTTTATTGAAAATAACTTTTTGACATTTTAAACCTACCTGGTTCAAGATTTGGCCCAAAAATTGCTTTTTTATTTGTGAAAATTAAAAGTAGTGAAAAATTTAAAAAAATGTCCCAATTTCAAATTTTAAAAATTTTTCTGGTGTAAACAATATTATTCCACTAAAAATATTTTTATAACTAGCATCTACCATATGTCACTGAAGTTGCAAAATTTTTTTAAATTCTTTTTTTATGATATGGGGGGTTTAAAATTTATAGTAATTTTCACATTTTCAAGAAAATATGCAATAACATTTTTTTGGGGACCACCCATTTCAAGTGATTTTGATTGGCCTGTATGTTAATCCCCCCATAAATCTTCATTAAAAACTCCCCCCTTAAGTTTAAAAAACATGTTTAGGAAGTTTTTTCCCTTATTTTTTTCCAGGAATAAAAGCAAAGTGGGGGGAAAAATTTAAAAAATTTAATTTTTTTTGTGATTTTCAATTTTATCCATTATTCACAAAATACAGTAAATTGATCTGGGAAATGCAATTTAAATATTGATTCCCCAGATTCTGCCGTTTTCACAAATACCCAAATATTGGCTTAGTGCATTTTTGGCTCAACCCAAACCTCAGAATGGAGGAGCACCTCCCACTCTGGGGTCTCATTTTCATTACATTTTATTTAGCACCATTTCGGTTTGGGGACACCCTGAGGTGTTTGAACTTAGAAAAACCCCCCAAAAAGACCCATATTGGAAGTAAACCCCTTAAAAAATATCCAGGGGTGTAGTTATATCAACCCAAAAGGTTTTTTCCAAAATTTTTTTTTTTAGGTTGGGCTGTGAAAAAAAAAAAATATTTTTTTTTCCACAATCTCATTTTACTAAAAATGTTAATTTTTACAAGAAATCCTGGTAAAAAAAGCACCCAAAATGTTGTTACCAATTTCTTCCAATTTTGGCAATACCCTATGGGGGTGTAAATGTGTTTGGGCGCATGTCAGGCATATAGGGGGGAGTGTTATTTGGCTTTTGGAACGCAGATTTTGGTGGGGTCATGTCCATTTGCAAAGCCCCCAAAAAACCCAAAACCCGGGTAAAAACCTTCCGAATCACCATTTTGGATTCAACACCCCTCAGGGATCCATCGGGGGGTGTATTGCAATTTGGGCACACAGGTTTTCTATTTTTTTTTTTTTAGCATTGGGCCATAAAAGGGGGGGGGGGGGGCATTCCGCCATTTTTTTTGGGGCCTCTTTTTTAAAGTTTTCGCCGTCAGTGTAAATTACAGGATTATTTCCGGGGGGTGGTACAATTAATGATATAAATTTTATATATTTTTTTGTTTTATTACTTTTCCCAAAATAGAAATGGCTATAAAAATTGCGCTTTTTTTTTGTCCTTTTCTGACAGCCAAAACTTTTTATTTTTCTTATACGGACCTATTATGGGCTTTATTTGCGAGTTGACTTTTTTATTATACCTTAGGGGTATATACGCTTTGTCACTTTTTAAAAGGGTTTTTGTAAATTTTTGAACAAAAAAAGCATTCATGGTAGGTTTTTTTTTTTATTTTTTTTTCAGGGGTTACCATCGGTTAAAGACATGCTAGTTTTACTTACAGGTCGTATATTACGCGATAACCAATTTTTTTAAATTTGTTTAGGGTTTTACTGCTTTTACAAAAAAAAAACCCTTTTTTTAAAAAAGGAAAAAACGTTTTTGCATGCCGAAATTTAAAGCCAAACTTTTTTTATTTTTCTGTTTCCGAGTGTGAAGGGCCCTTTTTTTTTGCGGGGTAATTGACATTTTTTTTGGTATCATTTTTTGGGGGACATGACCTTTTAATCAGTTTTAATCCTTTTTTTGGAAGCAGAGTGAAGAAAATGCTCGATCCTGTAGTGTTTTTTTTTTTTTTTTTAACAGTCTCCCGTTCAGTTCCATCAAGTTAGTTTTACTGGGCTGGGGGTCGATAATTACTGTGATACCCCAAATTTTTATAGTTTTTTTTTTTTTTGAAGCACTTAAAAAAAAAGGGTTTTTGGTGTAAAACAATATTTATGCACAATGTTTCTGGGGCCACAACTTTTTTAATTTTCCCTATACAGAGCGTTAAGGAGTTTTTTTTTCGGGGTAACTGTTTTTTTAAATTTGGGACAACTTTGGGGGTTTATATGGGTTTTATCGCTTTTTTTTCCATTTTTTGTGCGGGTTTTAAAAAAACAAATTCTATGACTGTTTTTTGTTTTTGTTATTTACACGTTCACGAACGGGGTTAATTACATTACAATTTATAGGGGGGGTCGTTAGCACGCAGCAATACCAAATATTTTACTTTATTTATTTTTATTTTTTTGGGGCGATTGGGGGTTTTGTAAAAAGGGGGGAAAGGGGGGGACGGTTTTTTATTTTATTTTTTTTTGGGTTTGGTTTTACTTTTTACTTTTTTTAAAATTTTTAACATTTTTTCACTTTTCCCCCTGGGGTCTGTAACAGCAATCATCAATGTGTTACCTGGTGACCTTTTTACACGTTACGCTGTTTACAGGTTGCCATGGTAACTCCCCCTCACCATACCCCCAAAAGCATTGTGGGTAGGTGACTCACCAGACTACCCCTGCATTCAACGATCGGGGGAGTCTGGGAAGTGGGAAAAAAGCGCCGCAGAGCGCCCATTACGGCCGTTGTAGGGAGGGGGGGCTCACTCCTCCTGCCTGCGGCTTTATTATCGCGACCATGACAGGTTGCGATAATAAAGCGTTAATCACCCCCGGCCAGAGCTCACTCCGGAAGGGGGTGATGCGGCATGAAGCCAGCAGTAATTTACCGGGTTCCAGTCGCATCGAGGCGGTTGCCCTAAGCCCACATCGCCGGGCGTATGCAAAAGTCCAATTTTCGGAAGTCACTTCCCGCAGGGGGGTATCATCTCCAATGTCTTAAGGGGTTAAATATGATAATAACAATTGTTGTTTACTTGCCTTCTAGGGTAATCTTCATGCCTTTACTTAGAAGATTATTGAATTTGTGTCATTTCTTAAATTTTTAAAAAAACATGAGGAATTGCCGAAAAAAACCCCTTGGTCTTTTAAAATCCAGTTTTAAAATTTTTTTTACTTTCTGACATCTATATATATTTCTCTAATGCAGGTTTGTATTCAATTTATGTTTCACACAATTACTGCTCTTTCAGTAAAGTAAATTTTTCTGACTTTGCTTTTTATCTTCTCCAGCTAATATCAGATTTTACCCCTTGTTCGTGTGTTTAATTTCATATTAAGAAAACTAGCTCAGTTTCTCAATATGTCTTGTCTGAAACACCATGGCATTTCAGGGCTGACCCAGCATAAAGAGGGGAAAGGGTCTTAAACCCCCCCCGGCAGGGGGGCATTATTTAATTATGAGTTTTCCCTTTTTCCCCCTCCCCTTCCAAGAGCCTTAACTTTTGTACTGTTCCAGCTACATAAACATATCAGCCTTTCTTTTTTTTTTTGCTGGAAAAAATCTACTTTTTAATGCTGATGTTTAGAGATGGGCGAATTTCTCAAAAATTCGGTTCGGTCACTTCCCCAAATTTTCCGACAAAATTCGTTTCTTTTTCCAAAATTCTTCGGCACGAATCACGTTAAAAAACAGTTTTTTCCAGGCTGCCCAGGATTTGCGGGGTGCGTAGAACTTTTTGTGCAATTTTTTAAATATGCGGGGGGAGTTTGGGGTTTGGTCTTCATACAATGTTGTGTTTTTTTTATGACCCCCCCTTTACTGCCCCCCGCTTTGAATCGTTTTCACTAAAAAATTCCCCGGGGCCCACTTATGGGGAAAAAATAAAAAAAAAAAACTGAAGCGGGAACGTACCCTGAAAAATTTTCATGGCAGCAAAAGTGGGAAAAAAAAAAACTGGAGCCAGGGGGCAACATTAGGGGAACAGAGTGGGGGGGGTTGAGGGGAACCCCAAAAAAAGGGGCATGAGGTCAGGACAGGGGAACAATTTTTTTTGGGAAGGGGCAAAAAGTACCAGCCGCAGAGGGGGGCACAATGCCCACAGTGTGGAGGTCCGGGGGCAAGCATGGGGTTTCAGGCAGGGGCAAAATGAAAAATTCTGGAGGGGCAAAAAGAGTGGGCCCAAAGGGAGTGGTAAAAAGAACATTTTTGGAGGGCCCCGGGAAGGAGAAACCCAACCCGCAGCATAAGGTCAGACAGGGGCACAATGAAAACATTTTGGGGGGCACGCAGCACCCAATCAGCGCATGGGGGCCCAGAAAAGTGGCCCCAATGAAAAATTCTGGAGGGGGCAAAAACGGAGTGGGCCCCACCCTTGTGGGGGGGCCACGGCAGCACCCAAGGGGCGGGGCAGCATGAGGTCAGACAAGTGGAAAAATTGAACAGTGGGGGGGGAACGCGGAGTCACAGCAGCAGCAGGGAGGTCAGAGAGGGCCAATGACATTCTGCGGGTGGAAAAATTTGTATTGGCCCAAGGGAGCGGCAAAATTGACGAGAGCGGAGGTAAACCGGCCCGGCAGCAGAATGAGGGGGGAAGTGGCACAATGACAGAGAGGGGGTTTTTTTGGACAGGGCAACAGCATGGGTTTCAGAGAGGGGCACAATGACTTTTGGGGGGGCCCAAAACAGTCCCAGGCCCCCGGTGGCACAATGAAACATTTGTGGTTTGTAAGGGGCAACAGCAACCCCACCCGCAGCATAAAGGAAATTAGATTTGCCAAGGACGGGGTGTTGGGGGGGTGGAAATTACCATCCCGGGGTTAAAGACGGGTGGTAGGCAGAGGGAAAAAAAACTATCAGAAGATTGTGGCATCAGGCGGGGGGCGGCATCAAAATTTGTGGCTGAGGCAGGTGTTTGCCCCCAAAGGACTAAAGCCTAAGGAAATTGGTTGTGGGGAAAAATCCGGGCCCGATCTTTGCCTGATTCTTTCTTGACAAAGGTCGGGTGTTCAAAAAATTTCCCCCGGGGGACAAGGGGGTTTCCTTGGGGTAACGAGGGCCCCCCCCGCACTGAACCCCCGCTCTATGCCACACTAGGGCCCGGGGGCGGGAAAGGGCTTCTCCACTGCAACTCGGAAAGTTGCGGCCACACATCCATTTTGGGGCTCCCCGTGGCCCCGGGTTTCTTTAAAGGGGGGTGGAAAAAGTGCTTTTCCAAGTGGGCCCAACAACCTTTTGGGTTCGGGGAATTTGCCCCCGGGTCCTGCTGCTGTGCTGCGGGGTGAGGCCCTTTTCTCACTGGGCGGGTGAAGGAAGTGTCATTGTAAATCCGGGACTTGGGTTTTACGCGGGGATGGAATTTTTTTTTTTTGGTTTTTTTTTTTTACTACCCCTTCCCCCACCTTCCCGCGCACCCGCGGCATTTACCCCCGTGAGCGCTGGGGAAACCCCCCGGCAGCCTGTCGGGAGGGTCGATGCCGAAAATTAGCAGCGGAAAAATGATTACGGAGGTTTCCCTTAGTATTTGGTTTGTTTCCCCTCTAAAAGGCGGGGGAAAAAAGGCCCCCATTTTGGCCCGGTTTTGCGAGGGCCCAATAGGGTGGGGCCCGAATTACCCTCTCCCGGATGTTTGACAAATTCGGTGCCCATTTCCCAGGCAATATGAAATTGTGGGGCTTTGAACAAGTGATTTAAAGGGGGGCTCCCTGCCCCCTTTTAAATTGTATTTGCCCGGTGCTTGGGAGTCATTTTCCTCGTCTTCCTAATCCCCATCCCCTCCTCCAGCGGCCCCTGCCCCTCCTCTTTTTTCCCCTGGGTAGATTTTTCCCTTTTTCACCGAAAGGGTTTGGCCCCAAGGGGTCCCCTCCTCTCCTTTTTCGTCCCCCCGGACCCCATGTGGCCCGGGGTTTTAGTGAAAATTTTCCCATCCCCTCCCCGGGACATTTTTTTTCCGTTTGTTCCGGACAGGGGGAAAAAGGCAGGGGGAATGAGGTTATTCATCCGTAGTCCTGGGGGATGAAAAAAGGGGGGCCCCCTCGAAGGGCCCTAAAACAAAACGGGGGGTGTCAGGGCATGACTGCCAATGGTGCATAAAATTTAAACCGGGGAGTCCCTTCTGTCCCCCCGGGGATAATAAAAAAAAATCTTTAATTTGCCTTTCTCTTTTTCATCCCGGGCCGGTTTCCAAATTGCAGGCGGGAAAATTCCAGGGGTGGAAACTTTCGCTTTATCGGGCGTTTTGGGGGGGCCGTTTCCCGCTGAAAACTCGAGGGGGGGTGTTCCGGGCTTTGTACAAAAGGGATAAATTTTGCATGCCCCAGTTTCCTGGCCTTTTTCAGAATGTCGGGAAGATCGGGGGAAAGACTTCAGGAATTTTTTACCCCAGATTT
The DNA here is from genome assembly GCA_025379985.1 of Phyllomedusa bahiana. NCBI lineage: Eukaryota > Metazoa > Chordata > Amphibia > Anura > Hylidae > Phyllomedusa > Phyllomedusa bahiana. The sequence continues at coordinate 5,845 of JAODAL010048597.1, read as the reverse complement.
GAACCGTGCGCCTTTGCGGGGCAGGGGACCATCCCCCCTCGGTGAAAGCCCCGGAAAAATTTTCCCTCCATTTTTCCGCCCCTTGGTTCGATTTGCGTTGGCGCGGAAAAAGGGCAAAAATTCGATTTCTTGTCCCATGACGGGGGGAGCAGTTCCTCCCGGGTGTGACTTCGTTCCCCGAGGAAACTAGGTGTAGAACGCGGACACGTGTCCCCTTTCCTTCCCCCCCCCCCCCCCGGAAAATGTTTGGAGCAGTATTTGGGGGGGGGCTGAGATGGGGGTTTGATGGTGGGGGAGGGGGGAGGGGGAAATTTTGGCGCGGGGCGCATTTTTGACAACTTTGGAGGAAAAAAGCGGCTCTCCTGTCCAAGTTGTTGGTGTGCCGGGGCAGGAAGACATTCACCCAGTGGGCCGAAAAAGGACATGTACGGGCCCTGCCCGTAGTTACGCCCCGACGTCCGCGGGGGCCGTGCCCCTTGGAAAAAAACCCCGAAAAGTAAAGGATTGCCCCACCTTCTGTTCACTTATTTTTGAAGTGCTGGTACTCCCTTTTTTAAAAAGGGAAATTACGGCGGGGAAACTTTTCCATTCGGTCGGCCCCAACCTTTTAGTTCTTGAAGGGTTTCAGAGTCCCCCATTTGGAAAGGGGGGACTGCAAGTCCCCAACAACTTGGACAGGAGCAGGGTCAGCTGTGCACCTTAGGAGGGTTGGAGGCATACTGTTGTTCTTTCAATGCCTCTTTTGAACGATGCTGGGCCATGAGTAGGAGGGAAGGAAATCGGGGAAGGGGGAGTTGATGTAAAAAGAGAAAAAAGCTGCCTTCTGCAGGGGTGGTGGAGCCTTGACTGGCGAAAGGGCATGCGTGCCACTGGCCGGCTGCTGCTGCCGCGGAAGGGGTTGGGGCCACCAATTTTGAGCCAAAGTTTTTTCCCCGGCCCCCGGATGGTGACGCTTTCATGTGTTGACGCAGGGCCGGGTTTTGCCCAAAGTTTTGCTCCTGGCCCCGCTTCCTTTCTGCCCAAGATTTACATAACCCCTATTCGGCCTCCCGGGGTTTTGCAAAGAAATTTCCACCCCCCCCCCCCGCCCCCCCAGTAGCTGATTTTTTCCCCCAACGTCCCCTGAGTGAAAAACTGGGCCGGCCCGCTTCCTCGGGTGGCCCCTGGTGCGCTACGTCATTGGGCCTGCCCCAAAAGGGGGTTTTTTTTACCCCGTGGCCGCTTTTGGGTCCCCAACCCCCAAAACTGCTGCTTCCCTGCTGGGCTCACGGCCCCCACAACCCCCTTGCTGGGTGCGCCCCTGCCCGGCGCCCAAGCTGACGCCCTTTTTTCCTTTACGTTTATGAAAAACCCTTTCTTTAAAAAGGGTCCCAAGTTTCGGTCGGCTAATAATCTTTTTGGTTTCCCTCGGGCAAAACTGTCCTCATCACCCGGGCTTGGTTAAACCGAGGGTGACCTCTCACCACATTTACCTCCAAAGCACTTCCCCAAAACTATACTTTGCCGCCTTTCTGAAGAAGCTGGGGTATTGGCCCCATTTTTCGCTCCAAATAGCTGCTGCTGCCTCCCCAAATGTTCCCCCGCCTATATTTGGGGGCGCTGAGCCCCCAACCCCATATTGATCCCCGGGTGGGGGGGAACTGGATGGGACGAGGCGGGTGAGGGGGCAGGTGAGGGGCCCCTGAACCGCCCCCGGGCCCCTGGCCCCAAATAAGTGTTGTGTCTTTTGGGGTTCCCCCCCGTTTGGGGGGTTGTCGATGTCATCTGGGGGGAAGGGATGACCTTTTTTTAACCAATCAAGAACCCCTTTGGGGTTTCTGAAAAACAAACCCCGGGCCCCTAGATGGGCAGGGGGGCAGTTGTGGCTCTCAACAAATGACCCCTGCTGCGGGCGTCCCCCTTCGTGCTGCGGCTGGGCCCGTTTTTTAGAAATGTTTTGTGCCACTGCCCCCTCGCAGTTGAGGCCTGCCAACCCCTCCCGTCTGACATAATGTTGGGTTTTAAAATGTACAGCACTGTTTGATGAAGCTATCTGTTTTATGATAAATAACACCTGTTTTTGACTCCAAAAAAACCAGTAACAAGCTTGGGAAACCCTTTGGGTTTAAAAAAGCGCTCCACAAATGGCCCGGAAAAATTTACTTGTATGTGTCGTTTACAAGCCTGTGGTTTTTTTTAAAAAGTAAAAGCACAAACAGGAAATTAAAACCCCTTTGCTTGGGAATTTTGCTACAAAAAAAAATGTATATATTTCGGGTTGAAAAAGGCGGTTTAATTTTTTTCAGCACAGCAAAAAACAACGCTTAAAATTTTCCCTGGGTTTTAAATTTGGGAATAGAATTGAGCCACCAAAAAAATAGTAAACTTTGGGAGCGTGTTTTTAAAGGTGTTTTTTCTAGCCCCCACAAAAAAGAGATTAAAATTTTAATTAATTTTGCTTGTGGGAAATTTGGTACCAAAAAAAAAATATATATTTTTTGGGGTTGAAAAAGCGGTTTTTTTTTGGGCGCCCCCGCAGCAAAACAACGCTTTAATTTAACCCCCGGATGTAAATTGCGCAATAGAATTGGCCCCCACAAACTAGTAGTTTGTTGCGTGTTACCAAAAGGGGTATTTTTTACGCCCCACAACAAAGGGGATAAAATTTTTAATTAAATTTTTTTGTGAAATTAGGCTACCAAAAAAAAAAAATTTTATTTGGGGGTTGAAAAAGACGGTTTTTTTTTTTGTCAGCACACAGCAAAAACAAGGTTAAAATTTAAACCCCGGGGTAAATTGCGCAATAGAATTGAGCAGCCCAAAAATTTAAGTGGTTTTTTGAAATTTTAAAAAAAGCTGTTTTTTTAAATTTAAAAAAAACAGGAAAATGGGTTTGACCCACTTGGTTTTTGAAAGTATTTTGCCCGCTGCAGTGGGGCACACTGGATTTTGATCCAATTTCCCAAAAAAAAACAGAAATAGAACATTCGAGAACAGGGCTCTGGGCAAAACTGAGGGAAAACCCCCCCAAAAAAACGTGTTTTAAAAATCAGGTTTTCAGAAAGCGCTATCACCCGCAGCGCAACCCCCCCCCCCTTTTAGTCCCGGGGAGAGGAGTGTGAGCTCCCGCGGCGCGCTCGGTCTTATAAGTGCGGTGAGTCCAGAAACCCGCCCGGGCTCTGATTGGCTTCTTTTCTGGAATTTTCATGGGCTATTTCCCTTTTCCCCCAGAGTTGGGTTTTTTTTCCCCCCGTGCGCCATGTGCTCGCCAGCCATTTTATCAATCAAAAAACACCTTCGTTCACCCCGAAGTACCCCAAAGTTCACTTCGTTCCCAAACCCAAGTTTTTCCCGAAATTCTAACGAATTCCCCTTCGTTTGAAACGATTCGCCCATCTCTTTGATGTTTCCCAAAAAATAGAATAAAAGGGAAATTGGGAAAAAATTTTTAAGTGGGTTTAAAATTTTAAAAAAAAAAAAAAATTTGTTTGTGGGTTTAAAGGGTTAAAAAGCAGGGGAAATGGCCAGCATTCCCCGGGTTAGCGGGGGTGTAGCTATAATTGGGGAGAGGGCATCAGTCTCTAAAGGGAGTATATCTAATTAGGTCCTTTTTCAGCCCTGGTTTTATATTTCCTTTCTATTCTTTCCTTCAAAGGGTATACTTTTTTTGTTTCTTGATTAATTTTGTGCTGAAAAAACCCTTCCCCTATTTTTTTTATTTGGAGATAAACTTGCTGTCTCAGTGCCTTTTTGTAGGTAGGGTCTTCAAAATTGAACAAAATATTCTAGATATGGTGTCCCTACAGCCCTATATCTCTCTCTGCTAGTTATACCTCTAGCTATGCACCCAAGAATTCGACTAACTTTCCCTACCATCTGCCTGCATGGGTGTCTCATTTTGAAGCTGTTAGAACTCTTGGCTAACAGAGCTGCTGATATAAAGTTTACATTTTGGAAAAAGGGGCCTGCAGTTCCCACTGTTTTTTAAACCCAAATTTTCAAAAGGCTAAAACATCCCTATTGGTTTTTAGGAAAACTACAGGAAAAATCCAATTTTTATTGACACCTTGTGTCATTGGCAAACCCGAAAACCTTACTTAAAAAAACCTTCTCCTATGTAGTCACAAACAAAAATTTAAAAAGAAAAATGGCCCAGAACAGAAAATTGTGTTCCAATTTTGTCTTTTACAGTTGTTTTAAAATTAAAAAAAAAAAAAGAAAAATTGGGTAAAAAATTTTAACCGTATAGAATTTTACTCCTTAACATCAATACTTGATAGGGATTCTTTTGCCAAATGGGGTTTTTACGGGAATATTAGACATTTAAATTAAAAATTTTTAAAAAATTATGGCTTTTTATGCAAAATGGATCAAAAACTTTGCTAAAATTTGATATTTTAAAATCCGCAAACACCAATTTTTATCCAAAAACTTTTGTTTTAAAAAAAGAAATCATTGAAATTTTTGTCAGTTATCTTCTGCTTCAGGAGAGTTTTCATTAGTTTTTCCACTAGAGATATCATGTTAACTGGTCTGTAGTTCTTTACTACCCTTGTGTGTATGAGAACAATATATGACATTCTTTAATCTTCAGAAACACCTCCTGTTGTAATGGGTTGGAGAAACAAATCAGCTATCGGATTAGCAATCACAAATTGAATTTCTTTAAGAACTCTGTGGTAGAAGCCATCTGGACCCATTGCATTATTTAACCTGAAATGTGTGTTTACCTCAAAGTATGTCTCCAAAAACAATTGCATTACACTATGACATCTTGAGGTAATACTTGTCCATAAATGTTATGATTCTGATGGCCACCTTCTGAAAATACTGAACAAAATAGTCATTCAAATCTAAATAAAATGAAAAAAAAATCTTAAACAGAGAAAACCTTATTCAAAATGGAGTTGTCCAAGATTACAAAAAAGGAATCTGCTCTTGGGGCGTGGCTTGGTCCTGCATGAGACCAGACGTGTGAGACGGGAGCTCCGTAAGGAAGACTGAAAAACAGCCGAACTAAACCTCTGCCCGGCGATGAAAATCGCTTACCTGGGTGCTCTTGAAGCCAGGAGTGCTGGAGACATCGGTGAGACAAGGCTAGGAGGTTTGCAGCCCGGCACTAGCTCAGAGGAGCCGAGGAGGAGTGGAGCAGCAACTGCAACCGCCATTTTAGAGCGAGACGCCAAAACGGCGCCAGCAAAAAGGCTTCCCTCAGCCTTAATCGCACCGAAGTCCAGAGGGAACTCTGTCCCGGCATCGCAGCAATCCGCCACTAGAGCCGGCCCGGGGGCCACCACAAGACCCGATCCCAGGACGGGTGAAACGATGCTCAGCAACTACAGTAGTAGGCATTGCGGCCTCCACCAACCGCCATCTTTGCCACGTGGAAGCGATAGACATCCCTCCAAGGCAGAAAAGAGCACCAGTATTACAGCCCGGCCGGCAACATAATCAACTGCAGCCCAGAGATAAAGGGCCGAAGTGCTGCAATCCAGCTCCGGGACAGGGGAGAAGCTCCGACATCGACGCTGTGCCTCACTGCCATCACGGGCCGCCATCCTCATCGCAGGAAGCGGCTTGTGCTTCCAACAAGGTCAATGATTGTTAGAGGGGCTGTTGGAACTCGCACTCAGTTCCACTTGGAGACGGGCACCTACTGCTAAAGGCACCCAGTATTAAAACTGATCTTCTTTTACTAAACTCTGCCTAAGTATCTGAACAGCAGGCCACAATCTAATAAAGGGAATACTCTCCTCCTTGCCCCGGGACCATTTTTATATCCCTCCAGTTGTGCAAGGAGAGATCACTGGCCCACATTAACATTGGGACGCTTATCAGTGTGGATTGCACAAAAAATACCCCCCCT
>JAODAL010048596.1:0-28864 GCA_025379985.1 Phyllomedusa bahiana | reverse complement strand
TTTGTTCCACGGGGACAGGACTACCTTTTAAAAACTAAGCAAGGACAGCTAGGACATATAAGGGCGGGGGGAAAGGCGGGGACTTGTTGTTCCAAGAAAGGACGTACCTTTAAAAAACTAACATAGCCCAGCTGACAAAAAATTGCGGTGGGATGGTGGGCTTGTTTTTCCCCACAACGGGGACGAAACCTAAAGAAAAAAAAGAGAGGCTTTAGCAAAAATGATATTACGGATTTCCAAAGTCGGGCGTTATTAAATTCAGGGTAATTCTGAGGTTTTCCCACTTCTAAATTGCCATTTTAAAATTTGGGGGCCCCGTGTTTTTTGGGCCCCCAGCCCTCGGTCCACAGACCAAAGCTTTTCAAAATTAAGCAGTTTTCCCAAACCCCCTTTCCAGCAAACAGAAAACTGTGAGGATGTTCATAAATAACTTCCCCTTTTTAATTATCAGACGATTATTTTTAAACATCCGGGGAAAGGGTTATTAAGTAAAACGGGAAATTCTTGGTTATTATTGGCAACAGGGAAAATTTTAAAGCATTAAATACATGAAGCGTTTTTTGGGTCCTCCGGCAGTGTTTTGTTTGGGGGAAATTTATTGTGTTGATCTTTTTTTTTCCCTTTTTGGGGCCAGGGGAAAGTAACAGTGATTCTGTACACAAGGTTTCCAGGTATGTAGGCCCTTTACTAAATAGAAGGAGTAATTCTTTTTTTTTTTCCCAAAACATTTTTTTTAAAAATTTTTATTGTCATTCAATACACCAGGAGCGGGTCTAAGGACCCCCCCCAACCCCCCTGGCATTCCCCCAAGCCCCACCACAAGCAGGTTGAATTTGGGGCTGGGGAGACTTCCGGGTTGCTCCCCCCTGAACGGCCTTTTTTTAGTGACAGCTGAAATGCCACTGTAGTGGGCAAATACAAAAAAAGCAAACCCTATCTCTGACTTAGTATGATCAAACCATCTAAAAATAAATTTAATTAATCATTTGGAATAATAGAAAAAAAACGGATTTGACAAAAATCCATGAGATCCAAAAAAAAGGGCCCTTTAACTAAACAGAAAAAATTAAATATAAACCCTAAAAGGGGTGTGGGGGGCCAAAGTGACCCTATTACCCCCTTTTTCTACAGACTGCCAAACAAAAAATATCAGAACTTTCGTCCCAATAAGGGAGGCCCCCCCCGGAAACCCTTTTACTGTAATGCCGGGGGGGCTCCCGGGATAAATGGGCCCAAAAGATCCTAATCCATGAAAGCCCCAAAAATAGCCCCAAAAAAGGCCCTTTTTAAAATGAAAAAATTTTAAATTTTTGGATCTTATGGATTACTTTTATTTGCCACTCTAGACCCGGGGCAAGCGGGATTTTTGTTGACGAACCAAGCGGCGGGAAAAAGATGAAACCCCCGGGCTCACAGGCAGAGAGGTCGAGCATGGGCAGGCAGAGAAAAAAACCAGAAAACCCCGAAAAGAAAAAAAAAGCAGAAAAACTGGGTAAAAAAATAAAAAAAAACTGGCACGGTTGCAGAAGATTTGGGTCCAAGAAAGGAGAGGGGAAATTCTTAAAGAGCCAGAATGAAAGCCCTCGGAAAGGAGTACAGGCACCCTGACCATAAAGCAGGCAGGAAGGGGGAGAGATGAATGTTTGGCCAGGAAGGGGAAGGCAAAACATAAGGGCACATTTTTGTTTCTGGAGAAAGGGGACCGGGGGTTTTTGGGCTTCGTGACAATACCCCCCTCCATGGGTCCCCTTTTTTTTGGGAGTTGCACCCCAACAAAACCTCTGAGTTCTGGAGCATCAATGTTTTCCTCGGGTTCCCCCAGGGTCTCTCTTTGGGGAACCCCTTCCAGTCGACAAAAAAGAACCATTTACCTCTGAGATGTTTTTTTCCCGTCAGAATCTCCGGGAAACTTTTTAAAATGTCATTTTGGTAGAAGATGTTATAGGTTTTCCCGGGGAAAAATTTTTGAAGAACCCGAGGGTTTAAAAGGGGAAAGGGCAGGGAAAATTTAAATTTAGGGGTCCCAAATATTTTTGTAGGAGTCTGGGAAAAAAAGGGGTTTAGGGTGGAGGCAAAAGAGAGAGAAAAATGGAAGGAATTGGGGGGGAAAGAAAATTTGTAGCCCAAAGGGTTGTCCATTTTAGTCTGGGAAGGGGGCCCCGGGAAAAATGGGGAAAAATTGGGGACGGACGTCCTTTTTCTTTAAAAACCAAACATTTTTTCACCCGCAAGGAATACTGGAGGAGGTCCCGTTTTTTTTCTGCACATGCCCTTTTCTTTGGGAAAAATGGGATGAGGGGAGATCGTTTTGGAATCCTTTTCCAGATATAAGAAATTTCTTGGACTTTGGGGAAAGACAGCTGGAAAATTTTGAGGTGGTAGTCAAGGCAGCGGAGGGTGGGGGAAAGTCTCCCTTTAAAGGGAAGAATTTGGGGAAGGGAACTTTTAAAGGGCAGAAAATTTAAATTGTATGGGAAAACTCTGCCCAGAGAAGAAACTTGGCCCCCCGTCATGGGTTTTCTAGAGGAGATAAAATGAAAAAGGTAGTTCTTTAGTACCTGTTTACCCTCTCCCCCTGCCCTTTAGAATTTTGCTGGGTAGGCCCCAAAGAGAAATCAAGCTTTATATGTAGATGGGAAAGTAAGGGTTTTCCAAAACCTTAACACAAGCTGTATTTCCCGGTTTGGGCAATTTTGAGAAAGGGGTTTGAAACCCTAAAGATGGGGGATTTTGTGGGGCAGCGCAAAAATGAGGGCAAGGAAGAAAACCCAGGAAGGTTAAGAAGTCCCGTTTATTAAGTGATTTAATTCATCCCCTCGCTCCCCGAGCGATGTGGCCCAAATACAGAGCTTCACCAAACTAGATATTATTTAAGGCTCCTTGGGCCCCCTTCTGTTTGGGGGAAATAAAACACAAAAACCTCCCAAAATTTGGTTTGTTAAATTTGGTTTAAGGGGAAAACCCCAACAGGGGTTTTGGGTTTCTACAAAATGAGGTGGCGCGACAGGTGTAGACCAGAACCTAATGGTGGCCAACAGAGGCAGAGCTAAGGGAGGGTGAGAGCGATGTAGCAAAACCCGGGAAAACAAGCAGCAATTTCTTTGTAGCATTTTCAAATTTCTTTTTTCTTGAAAAAATGCCTTTAAAAGGGCCAAATGTGGACAGTAGGTCTTTAACGTCTGGCAGAGGCACTTTGACAGGATTTCCCTTTGGGCCCGTTTTTTTACTGTCACGGGCTGAGATGCTGAATCCACTCGGTTACCACGAGCGATAACACAAACCATTTCAGGGAGCGGTCTCTAAGGATCCCTCTGGCATTCATCAGAGCCTGCGGCAGGGCAGGTTGGACATGGCAGTGGGGAAAACATGACAAACAAAGAGTGCAGCAGAAACTCAGGTAAAGAACACCAAAAAACTGGCACAGGTTACAGGAATAAGTGTCCTAATAAAGGAGAAAGCAACAAATCATTGGTGGTCAGTGGGGTGCTGGTCCTTTAAATCTTAAAGAGCCAGCATGTACTCCTGGGAAAGGAGTACATGCGTGCCGGCCACGAGCAGAGGACGGAAGCAGAGCAGAAGCGGGGAGCAGTGGGTGCCAGCCAGGACAGGAAAGACCGACACAAGCGTGTCCATGGTCTGGAGCAGGGAGGGCTTTGTGACATTTATCTGGCCAAGACTTCGCAATGTGGATGAAATTTTATCTTATCATACAGTGTCTATGATCTTAACCCCAGTTATGTTTTTTATTGTAGAAGTGATATATATGAAGGATGTACCAGCCCATCCTGCCTTACTACCATCAGGTAAGTTTATGAAATCAGATAATATAGTGATATTTCACTAGTCTAATTATACAAGGTCCCACTTTAAGCCTGACTGGGCCTTTCTACTCCTCCATAGTAATTGATATGCTTCAGTTTAATAATAGCATACTTGGTTTTGCAACGGTTAATACTTGAGAGGCAGCTTTGTAAAATGGCTTCCAACTCTGCATAGAATAATTACTCTAAAGGGGTAAGAATTCTTATTAGGGAGATAATGTAACTTGAGGAATGCTACATGAAATAGAGGGTGCTCCAGCTTTTTTCCCATGAGCCTTTTAGAATAGAGTAATTACTGTATGATGTATATAGAAAATAGAGGGTGTGGCGGCTGGGTAGTGGATCCGCCAGACCACCGCAAGCGATGGTAGTTAAGCCACGCCAGGGAACGGAATCTAAGTAGCCCCAAGTTTTCAGCAGAGCCCGCCGCAGAGCGGGATGGACTTGCTGCGGCGTGAGGCTACCAGGTCGTCCCCCCTGACGTGACTTGCTTGCGGTGGCGGCCGAGGTGTAGCGTGGTACAGAATCGTAGTCCGAGAATCGTAGTCGTGGGCAGGCAGAAGGTCAGGGCAGGCGGCAATGGTTCGTGGTCGTGGACAGGCAGAAGGTCAGGGCAGGCGGCAGAGGTTCGGAGTCGGGAAACATAGCGAGAGGTCTGGTACAGGGTAAAGCAGGAATACACTTTAAGGAATGCTTTCTCTAAGGCTCGGGGCAACGTAGATCCAGCAGGGAAGTGACGTGGGTGCAACACTTATATAGGAACAGCGCCCGGTAATTGCCCAATTACCGGCGCACTGTCCCTTTAAATTCACAAGGACGAGCGCGCATGCGCATTCCGGCCGGCAGGGGACGAGGACCGGACGGGAGCGAGGCCAGGTGAGTGGATGGAACGGGTGGCGCCGCGGCCGGCCGTGCGGCCCGCGGCGCCCCCCGTCCACGCCGGGGGTCCGTTATGGGGAGTGCGGGTGCGACCGCGGTCCGGGGCCCGGACTGCGGCGCAACCTGTTACAGGACCCCCCCCCCCTTAGGCCTCCCCACCTTTTTAGGCTGCAGAAATCTGAGGACGAGATCCCGATTCAGGATGTTAGTTTCAGGCTCCCAGGATCTCTCCTCGGGTCCGAAGCCCCTCCAATCCCCGAGGAAGAAACGTCTCCCTCTGACCATTTTCATAGCCAAAATGTCCTTTACCTCGAAGATGTCAGTGGATTCGGCTACTGGGGAAGGCGTCACTTTCTTCCGAGAGAACCGGTTCAGAACCAGAGGCTTAAGGAGGGATACATGAAATGCGTTGTGGATCCGGAGAGATGGAGGCAAACAAAGCTTGTATGTCACCGGGTTCAACTGCCGAAGAACCTTGAAGGGTCCGAGGAAGCGAGGGCCCAATTTAAGACTAGGGACCTGCAGGCGCGCATATCTTGAGGAGAGCCAAACTTGGTCCCCAGGGAGAAACGTCGGGGCAGGTCTTCTCCTTTTGTCTGCCTGAGACTTCATACGGGCAAAGGCCCGAAGTAGAGAACATCGCGTCTCCTGCCAGATGGCCTTGATATCCCGAATCTGGTCGTTAAGAGCGGGCACATCCGAGTCAGGAAGCAGGTGGAGGGGGGGGGGTGCGGGTGGCGGCCATAGACTACAAAGAACGGGGAGACGCCGGCAGCTTCCGAGTCCCGATGGTTATACGCAAATTCAGCCCACGGGAGCAGCTCGGTCCAGTTGTCCTGACGTCCGGACACAAAGTGGCGCAGGTATTCTCCCAGAATCTGGTTCACTCTCTCCACCTGCCCATTGGACTGAGGGTGGTATGCCGAAGAAAAGTCCAACTTGACTTGCAGACGGGAGCACAATGCACGGCAAAATCGGGAAACAAATTGAACACCGCGGTCGGAGACAATGTGAGAGGGTAGTCCATGAAGCCGGAAGATATGCCGGAAGAAAAGATTAGCCAATTGTGGGGAAGAAGTCAGGCCAGGGAGAGGCACAAAGTGGGACATTTTAGAGAACCGGTCCATCACGACCCAGATGACCGAATTCCCAGAGGAGACTGGTAGGTCTGTGACGAAGTCCATCGCTATGTGCGTCCAAGGGATTTCCGGCACGGGCAGCGGATGCAAGAGACCTGCGGGCCTGTGGCGTGGGACCTTGTTCCGAGCACAAGTGACACAGGCGAGGGTGAAGTCCTTGACATCCTGTGCTAGAGTCGGCCACCAGTAGTGCCGCGAGATCAAAGCATAAGACTTCCGAGCTCCGGGATGACCAGCCACAAAGGAGCTATGCCCCCACTCCAGAATCTTCCTCCTGAGTGCCAGCGGCACGTAAGTCTTGCCCGTAGGAATGTTTTGGAGACCTGCGGGAGCCACGTGAACCAACCGTTCGGGGGAAATGATGTGTTGTGACACGGGTTCTTCACCGACCACGTCCGAGGCACGAGAGAGGGCATCAGCCTTGACGTTTTTCTCAGCAGGCCGGAAATGTATACGAAAATCAAACCGAGAAAAAAAAAGAGACCACCGGGCTTGGCGAGGGTTAAGACGTTGGGCCGTCTGAAGGTACAACAAATTTTTGTGGTCTGTAAAGATGTCGATTGGGTGACGAGCCCCCTCCAGCAGATGTCGCCACTCCTCTAGGGCTAACTTGATGGCCAAGAGTTCCCGGTCCCCAATGGCATAGTTCCGCTCAGCCGGCGAAAAGGTCTTAGAGAAGAACCCACATGTGCGAATCTTGCCTTTGGAACTTCTCTGTGTGAGGACCGCCCCTGCCCCCACGGAAGAGGCATCCACCTCCAAAGAGAACGGTCTCTCGGAATCAGGCCGGACCAAGACAGGAGCAGTGGAGAAGGCCGTCTTTAGATCCACAAACGCCTTCTCAGCCTCCGGAGGCCAACATCTCGGGTTCACATTATTCCTAGTAAGGGCCACGATAGGAGCCACCGACGGGGCCGCAGGTGGAGACTGTTGCTGGGATGCGAGGAGCTGACGCATCATGGCGGAGAGCTGGCCCAACTGCTGTGCCTGTTGTGCGATTTGCTGCGACTGCTGGGCAACCAACGTCGTAAGATCCGCGATGCTTGGCAGGGGCACCTTGGCGGGATCCATGGCTGGATCTAACTGTGGCGGCTGGGTAGTGGATCCGCCGGACCACCGCAAGCGATGGTAGTTAAGCCACGCCAGGGAACGGAATCTAAGTAGCCCCCGGTTTTCACCAGAGCCCGCCGCAAAGCGGGATGGACTTGCTGCGGCGTGAGGCTACCAGGTCGTCCCCCCTGACGTGACTTGCTTGCGGTGGCGGCCGAGGTGCAGCGTGGTACAGAATCGTAGTCCGAGAATCGTAGTCGTGGACAGGCAGAAGGTCAGGGCAGGCGGCAGAGGTTCGGAGTCGGGAAACGTAGCGAGAGGTCTGGTACACGGTAAAGCAGGAATACACTTTAAGGAACGCTTTCTCTAAGGCTCGGGGCAACGTAGATCCAGCAGGGAAGTGACGTGGGTGCAACACTTATATAGGAACAGCGCCCGGTAATTACCCAATTACCGGCGCACTGTCCCTTTAAATTCACAAGGACGAGCGCGCTCGCGCTAGGGGGCGAGCATGCGCAATCCAGCCAGCAGGGGACGAGGACCGGACGGGAGCGAGGCCAGGTGAGTGGATGGAATGGGTGGCGCCGCGGCCGGCCGTGCGGCCCGCGGCGCCCCCCCCCGTCCACGCCAGGGGCCCGTTATGGGGAACGCAGGTGCGACCGCGGTCCGTGGCCCGGACCGCGGCGCAACCCGTTACAGAGGGTTTCCAGTATCAACTGTCCATTCTGTAGAAAGCCCTAGATCCATCTGCATATGATGAATTTCAGGAGGACATGAGTGTTTAAAGAGGACCTGTGACATCTTGTGACGTCATTTTTAGTAGATACTTGTGTTCTCTGTGAAATAACAATTCTGAAGCATCTTCTCCTGTATCTCTGTGTTGTGCTGTTCCTTTGTTATTCCTCTTAGAAATGTATTACTGAATTAGTCAGCTGGGAGTTAACATTCCAGTTCTCAAAAGGGTGTGTCCATTTAAACACTCTTTTGCTCAAAGGCAAAACAACTACCCATCTTCCTACTATATAGCACTAATTAATACATAACTTATAATACTGCAAAAAGTAAAAAAAAGACAAAACAGGATGTGATTAAAATCAAGATCCCATGTCTGCACCTATAGGATGACCCATACTAATATAACACTAGTAATGACAGATGCAATTTTGCCCCCTCCCCCCCAACATGTTTTGCAGTAACAGCGTCTTCAAGGGTCTTGGGGATAATTAGACATGAGACCCCTGAAGACGCTATATTAGTATAGGTCTTCCTATAGGTGCAGTCATGGGATCATGATTTCAATCACATCCTCTTTTCTCTCTTTTTTATTTTTTACACTATTATAAGTTATGTATTAATTAGTGCTATATAGTAGGAAGTTGGGTAGTTGTTTTGCCTTTGAGCAAAATAGTGTTGATTTATAGGGTTATCACCTACGTACATATATTACCTACATACATATATACATATACTATATATAGGGGTCTTTTTGTTGTGTATCCCTTTATACACTGACTTTGTCACTGGACAATGTCAGGTTCCATAGGACTCCACTCCCCCATTTGGCAACACCCATCTAATAGATTTAGTAATACATTTGTAGAAGAAATAACAGAGGAACAGCACAACACAGAGATATAAGAGAAGATGCTCCAGAATTGTTATTTCACAGGGAACACAAGGATTTACTAAAAAGAACACAGATTATCATTAATGTGGCTGAACACCCAAAGGCCACAATACTGAACAATCTCTTTAATATTTTTTTGTGGTTTCAATGTAATGGTTTTTTTCGTTACATAGTCATCTATTGAGGATTTAAGGCTTAGTATAAAATCCCAGCATGATTAATGATTATTAAGAAGATACCCCCTATGTACGGCAACAATGCATAGATCACCCAAAGTTTACAATTACAATGCGGGTGCAGGGGGGGTCTTTGGGGTTTGGCCCCGTAAAGCCAGAGGGGGTTAGTGAAGGGGCTTCTAGATCGCCAAAACTGAAAATTACTACACCCTCCCAAAAGTTTGGGATTCTAAATTTTTTCATATAACCCTGTAATAACAGAACTAAAGAATTTTTGTTAAAGGGGGAATAAACCGGATGAGCTATGGATTGTTTCCCATTTTAAAATAGGGGCTAATGGGGATGATAAAAAACCTCATTTATAAAAAACTGTTCAATTTTCAATATAATCTTATGAACCAAAGGGCAATCAATCAAAAACCCAAATTTTCCTACATACCCTTAAACCACTTCCTTGCCAAGAAAACATTTAAAATTTTTTTTTGCTCAGTAGCGGGATTTTTTTTTTTTTTTAAAAAAAAAGAAACCCCTGAAAAATAGGTTTTTTTAAATTGGGGCCCTCTTCTTCATTAGGGGTTTTTGGGGGCATTTTTATAAAACCCTTCTGATTTTTTTAAAGTTATTTTTTGGTTTCCCCCTTTTTAGGGTTTTTTCTCATGGGGGTCTTTGCGGTCCAAAATTTCGGACAAAATTGCACTGCAAGACGCCCCAAAAAACTCATTTAGAGCTGTAAATTCCCTTCCTTTTTCCCCACATTAACTGCGCGCCGGGAGAAAGAAGTGAGGGGTTTACTTCTTTTTTTGCATCACAAAAAAAATGAAAGTTAATGGGGTCGGCCCTTGGGGTTAAATTTAAACCTTAAGTGGTACTGACTTATTTCCCAAAATAAAAAAAAAAACACGGGAAAATAAAAAAAAATTTGCTTTTGCCCCCTACAGTATCTCATCTTATTTTTCCCCCAGGGTTTGAAAGCCTTTAAAAATCCCCAACACCAGAATTTTTTTTTTGGGTCATCCCAAAAATTTTAAAAAAACACAGAAAAAAAGTTTCAAAAATTTTTGCAATTTTAAGGGTCCAAAAATTTTGGGGAAATAAAAGTAAAAAAGATTTTTTAAGTATTTAAAACAAAAACTTTAAAAAATTCTTAATATCAGTGGAAAAACTGTTAAACAAAATTCGTAATTTACCTGAACTTTATGAAATCATGTTTTAAAACGTTATGGAAGCCGGGGGCCCTAAAAAAGCCCCCAGGCCCTGAAAATTACTGCAGTCTTTTTTCATCCTTAAAAAGGAAATGACGGGAAATCACTAAATTCTTGTATTATGTAAGAAACTGCGGGATTTTTTAATAAATCCAAAAAAATTTTTCCCCTTTCATTTATTTTTTTAAATTTTAAACTTTTTCTGGTCACTAAATATCCATAAAAAGTGACAAATTACAAAACATTGCTAATGGGGAGGAAACCTATTGTTCCAAATTTTTATTAAATATAAAAAGAGAAGCCCAAGGGGGGGTTCCAAAACTGTCCCAAAGCCCCAAAATTTTATTACCTGAAGGGGCCCCTAGCTGGTTTTTCCCTGATAGGGGCCCAACCCCCAAAAAATCAATTTACACCCTAAAAAAAAATCCTTAAGAACTTTTTGGGGGAAAAAAGTTTTTAAAACAAAAAGGGTTTGAAAGGGGGGCCCCAAATTTTCATTTCCCAAAGAATACAAGTAAAAGACAGGTTTTTAGAACGATACAATAACAACAAAATCAGTTATTTGTACACACAATAAATTTTTAAAAAACAAAGGGTTTAAATAAAGATATACGCCCAAATACAGAACAAATATATACTTGATCCCAAAAAAAAAATGGGGAAAGCAGCCCGATTAATGCCCAAATTCACAGATAGTAAAAACTTTTAAAAACCCCAGACGGGGTTTCCCCCCGGGGTCACAAAAACATCAGGGGGGGTTTCCCCTAGTGTGGGGGTGAATGGGAAATTGGTATTGCCAATTAGGACAGGGGCTGTGGGAGCTAGTTTGCTCGCCCAAACAAAAAAAAAGGGCCCCCTGCAGAAATATAGAACAAGCAAAAAATTTTCCCCTTTAAAAATTTAAAAGGGAATAAAAAAAAAAAAAATCAAAGGGAAATTCATATAATTAAACTAAAAAAACCACGCCCCCCCTGAAAAAAAAAAGGGCCTTTCAAAATAAAATTCATCAATAAACAATAAAAAAACTTTCTTCATATTTTATGTTTGCGCATTATGTGGGAGGGAAAAAATGTTTAGCAGCTTTTAAAAAGGAGCTTTCCCAAGAAGAAAAATTGCCCAGAAACAGGTCCCTCGCAGCGGGCGTGAACCGACCGGTTTTGGGAACAGGAGGGTGGCCCTGGTGGCTGTCCTCTCTATTGTTTTCCCTGAAGGAGTTTCCTGGAAATAGCAGAGCCACTCACTCTGCCCCATTTGGGGGGCCCCTTTAAAAATTTAAGGGGAGCGTTTCCCCCTTTTTCTCATGCACGGGGGGGTTTTGAGCCCCATGTGCGGGGCTTTTACTTTGTGGTACAACCCCCTAAACCCCATTTCCTTAGAGCTAAAATTTAACTATGTGACAAAAGCCCCAAAAAATTACTCACCATAAAAGCTTTTTAAAAAACTAATAGGGTTTTTATTTTCTAAATTGCCTTTTATAATTTTATAACAATCAAACTTAAGTTCTTATTGATGATGAGCCCCCCGGGGATGGGGCGTACGTTTTTTTAAATTTCATTAAAAAATTACAGTAAAATAAACCCTTAAAATTGAACCTTAAAAAAAAAACCCAAATTAAAGATTAAAAAGACCAAATTGAAAAACCCAAAAAGCATCGAATTATGTGTCAGTGTTGCCTTTTTGATGGGCCCTTTTTTCCCCGGGGGGTTCCTGACCGGCACATTCTTCTGTTTTTTATTTAAAAGCAGTTTTTTTTTTTTTTTTTTAAATGTTTTTTAAATATAAAAGGGGCCCTAATTTTTGGGTAATGTGTCATTTTTAACCTATGGAATTTTTTTTTTAAAATTTAGGATATTGTTTATTTTAGGGCTTCAGGGCCCTGACCCTGATTATTGTGGTTTTGGGCTTTTAAAATTTTTTTTTTTTTTTCTTTATTCTTTTTTATTTTTTTTTATTTTTCATTTTACCCTGTCCCCCCTCATTAATTCAAAAAGGGCCACTAAAGGGGCATCTTTACATTCCCCTTTTTCTTCCCCCAGAAACCTGAGGCTGACTAACCTCATTTTTACAGAGGAAATCAGCCCACCTGCTTTGGCAAATTGTGGGTCACCCCAAGACCCCCCGCCCCTGCTTTTTCTCGGGCCCCTTTTGTTCTTGTGACACCAGAGACACAAGCCGGGGGGCCGGGGGCTTTCCAATGTATACAAAATTTAATTATTAGAGGTTTATAAAAACGTTTGGGGAAGGGTTTGGGATGAAAAAAAATTCATCCCTGCCTTTTCTATCTGGGAAACCTAGTTGTAAAGGGACAGTGCCCCCCAAAAAAAGTCAGTTGCGGGGGCCCTTTGTGGTCTGTGAAAATTAAAAAAAAAGCTAAATTTCTTGGTTATCTTTGGGGCAAAAAAAGAAAATTTAACTTTGATAAAATAAAGCTGTTTAAAGGGGCCCCGGAGCAGGGACTGTTGTGGAATTTTGGGATGATCTTTTTTTTTTCCATTTTTCCCAACAGGGATATCTAGGATAAAATCTGCCCCAAAGTGAAAACTGTAATTTAGAACCTTCCCTTGTAGAAGAAAATGGAGGAGAAATTGTATTTGTTTATTAAAACACATCATCTTCTATCGGCCAAGATTGTAAATATGGTTATATTTTCTTTGGGTTTTGAAACTTATTGTTTTAAGTATTAAATTTAAACCCAAGGTATGTTTTTTAAATTATAGTAATGACAAGTTTTAAAAAAATTTCCCCACGACCCACCCCCCCTTCCATCAGGAAAGTTTAAAAAATCCGATAAATATAGGCAAATTTAAACTAGTAAAAAAAAAATTGATAAAGGTGCCCCTTTTAAGCCTAAATCTGGGTTTTTTAAACTCATCCCTAATTGATGTGGATAAATTTTTAAATAATAAAAACCGGGTTTACTGGGAGCAAATTTTTAAAAGGGGTTTCGGCCTTTCTAAAATAGCTTCCAACAGTGTTTAGGAAAATTACTGACATCATGCATATGACACCTCCGCCCTGTTTTTATCCTAAATTCCTTGTGTTCTCAGTGAAAAAAACAATTGTGAAGAAATTTTTGTCTTTTAACTCTTTGTTGGGGCTGCTCCTCTGTGTTCCTTTTTAGAAATTTTTTTCTGAAAACTTCATCTGGGGGTTACCATTCCAGTTTTTAAAAGGGGGGTTTCCCTGCATAAACGACTGTTTAGCACTGAATTTAAACCCAAAATCGGACTGTGCAGGACAAACCCCAATTGATAAAAAACCAGGGTGAAAGAATTAGTTGGGGGGGCCCTTCACCTTAATTTCACAGTTGGGAAAAACTGTCGGAAATGCAACAGCCACAGGGGGTTTCAGCTTTTTCCTTTTCCGGGTTTTACTTTAAAAACCCTCCCCGTTCGCAAATTTAAAATTTTCATAAACCACCTTAAAAAAACGGGGGGGGGAAGAATTTTAATGTTTTTTTGGAAACCCCCCCAGTCTGAAAAACCGCCGGGGGAAAATTTGTTTAGTTTGGGGAAACCCCTGCAAAGGAATTTTTCCAAAAAGAATCATTTTAAAAAATTGACAACCCGGGGTTTTTTGGACGTTTTTTAAAACCGGGGGGGGAAAACCCTCTTTAAAACCGGGGGGGGGAAAAAACCTGTTTCCATGGGCAAAGGGCCCAAAAAAAGAAAACTTGTTATGAGAAAAAAAGGGCCCCAGAAAATGTTATTTCACAGGGGACTTAAGTATTTACCAAAAAAGGGGGCATATCAGGTCCTCCCTTTATTGGTCGCACGCTTTAAAACCACAAAACGGAACCATCGTCTTCTATGTTTATTTAAAAGATAATGAAAGAATCCTTCACAATTTCGGGTTTGTTTTAAGGGAAAAAAAAGCATTTAAAGTCCCTTATCCCGGATAAATCTAGGCCCGGGGTTTACAATTTTTTCAACCCGGGGGGCTTTTTGTTTTTAGAGTTGGATATAAAATTTGTGGGGATAATTAAGGGGGAAAATAAATTTTTTTTAAAAGAATTCATTTTAAAATAAAAAAAGTTTTTTTTTAAATTTTTTTTTTTTTATGGAAAGGGGTCTTTGATACAAAAACCCTTTTTGAAATTTTTTTTTGTCCCATTACGGGAAACTGAAACAGCAATTTTTGTCTTAACATTTGTCTTTTGTCTGAGGGGGGAAAAAAAAACAGGCAGGGTTATTAGACACCTCTTGACATTTATTTTCTCTAATAACTCTGTGCTGTCGTTCCTCTTAGTAATATATTACTGAATTGCAGCTGGGGGTTTTCCAATTTTCCCTTTTTTTAAAAATGGTGTCCCCTGCCCTGCCAAATGACTGGGCAAACAACTAAGGAAATTTTTTTAAAAACCCGAAACCCCGGAGACCTTCATTAGGCCTCAGCAGTCATTGGGAATCTATGGGCACCATTTCATTCACCCTTGGCGCTGCCAAAAAACCTCCAGACCAGGGGTTTAAATAGAAAAAATTTATTACACTTTTAAAATCCCCCAAAAGCAGCCCCCGGCCCCCAAAGCCCAAGGGCCCATCATGTTTCCCGGGGAAAAAATGGGGTTTCCCCCTGGGGGGCAGGGCTACCTGTTTTTTAAGTGGGAAAAAAGCATTAAAGTATTAAAAAAAAACAAAAAAAAGGGACAGTGACAATTTGCTAGACAAATTTTGTAAAGTTAGTAAATGTAAAAAGAATAGTAAGGGTGTATTTAGGGGAAGGGGGGAAAAAGGGGGGAATTTCCCAGTGTTCTTTACAAACACCAATGCTCTTGGGGGAAAAAATTTGAAAAAAATTTAAAGTGCATGGGCCGCTCACTTAGGAAGTCCCCTTTTCTGCTATGTGTTTCTTTATCATGAAGTGAAGAACTGGATCCAATGGCTCCCAATTCACTTCAGAAGCTCTTTGGGGAAAAACCCCCTTCCCAAAAAAGCTACTAAAATTCCGTAAACTAAACATTTACTTTTGAGACATATAAGTTCTAAAGTTCAAAAGAGGGAAACCGGGGAAAAAACCTAGAAAAGGAAAGAAAGAAGGGGCGTTTTAAAACCCTGGAAGGGGAAGAAGAGGGAGAAAGGCTATGTAAAAAGGGGGGAAAATTCATATACAAAAATAAAAAAAACATTTTTGGAGGTGTTCAAAAGTTTTAGAGTCTCAATATACATCAAAAAAGATGTCTCATTTTACATTATTATAGATTTTCTCATTTTATTCAGTATACTTCCCCATATAAACTTTTTAAAATTTTCTCATTATAATATTATAAATGTTTTATTATAAACCCCTTTTTGATGTTCATTAAACTTTACCCATATTGGTCCCCCATTTTTCATTTATGGTGACCCTAAGATCTCCGGCCAGAAGTCACTATTTTGTAGGTGGGGAGTTTTGAGGGAAAAAGTACTGTAACCATTAGTGGGGTTCAGGGGGACATACACAGGGGGGCCCCCGGGTAGGGGGGTAAAAACCCCCTACCCCAAAGGGCCCGCCGCGTGAAGCAAGGGGGGGCCCGCGGCCCCAGCGGGAAAACCCCACCCCTTTCCTTTTTAAAACCAAAAGGGTTTGGGGCCGGGGGGTTCCCCAAACCCCTCAGCTGTTTGAACTACAAAAATTAAAATGAGTGGGGCCCCCACACATTTCCCGGGGGCCCTTTTCTCGCTCCGTGGCACCCGCGCTGCTCAGGGAGCGTACATAGCCAGGCAGTTTAGCGTAAACTTTCTCATTCCCCTCTTCTGTCACAGGGGGCAGCCGGGCCCCCCTCCCTCTGGGCGGGGGGGGTTTCCCAATTTAAAACTGCGAAAACTCCACCCCTTGTGTTTCGGAGTCACACGGAAAGCGGCGGGGGGACAGAGGGAGTCCCCCTAACTACCTGTCTTTTCTTCGGGGGGAAAAAAAAAGCCTATATAACAAATTAAGGGGGTGGGGGGTTTTAATAAATACCAGGGCACTATGGGGGTTAAAAAATTAAACCCTTTTTAAAAAACAATGGGGTGGGGGTTTGTACATTTGGGGGGGGAAAACGTAGTTTTGGGGGATGATATAAGAGTGAGGAAATTTTAAGTTAAATTTTGTGTAAATTTTTGAGGTACGAGTGGGGCGCCCGGGGGAATTCCCATGGAGGGGCCCGGACCCGGGTGGAGAAGAAAAGGAAAAATGGGGAACGACTCGCAGCAGGTTTTTGCCGGGATCACTAAATGTAAATGCACCTTTTGGGAACTTTTATCTTAAAAAAAAAATGGTCCCCTGTGGGAGGTAAATTTGTGTTTTTGGTGTAAAGTCTTATGTTTTGAAACGTACGGTGGTAAAAAAAATTTTTTTTGGTGGGCTGGAAAGGGGGCGGGGTTGGAAAGGGGGGGGCCCCCCTTATGCTTCACCTATGGGGCCCCAAAATTTTTCATGGCGCCCTGTACATACATGGGGAACAGCCCTTATTTTGACTTGTTAAATGGGTACCAGGAATGGGTATCTTCTGAAAAAAAACAGGGGATTTTGGGTTATGGGCGAGATGTTTTTTTTTTAGGGATGTTTTCCCCATAAGATCATTAAACTTTACATGTAGTGCATTTAAAATGGAAATTTGTAAAACAACAAACAGTCAATGCCTTTTTTTAATTTGGATTTTGGGGCCCAAATTGCACTGATGAGCGACCCCATAAGATAGCCCCAGTGTTTCTGATGCAATGTGAATGGGACGAGCTGCAGTATCGGGCTTAGCGTGCAGTTTGGGGGTGACCCAAACCTTTGGGCTGCTGCTTCTTTTTTTCCTTCCAGGTCTTTATTTTTTTATAAATTTCTGCTGGTTTTAATTTCTGTTAGTAAAGTGAAATAATTCACGCAGTGCAGTGGTCCCCCCCCAACTTCATAAAATATCCGGGAAAACCACCTTCTGGGCAGGGAGGGAAAACTCAACCATTTCCCTGATCAGCCCATAGCTGTTTTGTACACACGGGGTAAACAGTGACTTCGGGGCAACAACAGATGTCGAGGGGGCCCTTTATCTAATAGGAGGTCACCTCATTTTATTTTTTTAAGACATTTTTGGGGGGGGTTTTAGTAGGGGGTTTTCCCCACAGGGGTTTTTCGGGGAAAAAATAATTTTTTCATGTTTAGTTTCTTTTTTTCAGGCGGGGTTTCCTTTTCCCCTCCGCTCTCCCTGTAAAAAAAAGACAGACAAAATGATAATTTAAGAAAAAATTACTAAAACAGTTCCCCTTTTTGATGGGAAATGTTTGGGAAAAACAGACTCAACAAAGCAACAACCTTTTTTTAATTTTCCCCTTAAAAAACCCCGGGCTTGTTATGGGGGCCAAAAGGGCCCCGATGCCTGGCAACTTAATTGGCGGGCTAGGGGGTGGCGGGACACTCGGAAAAAGCCCTTTTCTGCAGCCTGGATGTGTTTTTAATAACTATAAATGTTGGCATCCTTAAGACTGCGGGAAGGGGCCCCCTTGGTTTTTTCCCAGGGAAAATCCCAAATGCCAGTCACATAAACAGTGAGGTTTTGGGGTATGCCCTGTAGCTTTGCGGTCATTTAATCTCCAGCAGGGGGTATCCCACGGGCCACAAATGACTTACAGCCCCAGCAGACCAGGGAACAGTCCATTCCTTCCTGAAACCCGCTGATTTTGGGGCTTGGGGGACCTTTTTTCTCTCCCCCTTTCATGCTTGGTCAAAACTTTTTAATGGGGGGGATTTTCCCCCCAAAAAAAATTTTGAAACCATGTACGGGGGGAAGGAAAAATAATTGCACTATGAAAAGGGGGTTTTTAATTGTTCCCGGGATGGGGGGGTTTTTTTGACATTAATTGTGTTTTTTACTGTGGGTGGGAACATTAATTGCCCCCTAAATAGCTTTCTATTTAACTGGGGGATATGACATTAAAGGGTTAAAGAAAATTTTTTAGATACAAAAGGGAAAGAATTAGTTGAATAAAAAGGTTTTTAGGGGGGTTTAATTGGGGGTAACCTGAAAAACATAAGCTGCAGCCGATAGTCCTGCCTCCAATGT
The DNA here is from genome assembly GCA_025379985.1 of Phyllomedusa bahiana. Lineage (NCBI taxonomy): Eukaryota > Metazoa > Chordata > Amphibia > Anura > Hylidae > Phyllomedusa > Phyllomedusa bahiana. The sequence continues at coordinate 10,962 of JAODAL010048596.1, read as the reverse complement.
GTCCTTTCAATGGCAAAAGCTTGCGGGGGCCTCGGCAAAACACACGGGGGATCAACTATCGCCACCACTGGACCCGGGCCCCTTTCCCACAGACCCCCCTTTAAACTCCTACACTTACAGTACAAAACGTTTTGATTTTTATTTTAAAAGACAAGTCTGCACTAATGACAAAAGAAATGGGCCTCAGTTTGTTGCATTTTCTGCTTCTGATCATGACAAAAACAGGGTTATGGGGCCTGTTTTAGAAAATATTTTTTTAAATTTTTGGGTATTAGGCTTAGAAACCATGAAAAAACACGGGCAAAAAAAAGGGCCCACCTAAGAAAAGCATTTTTTACAGGGGAAATTTTATTTTTTTAACTGTATAAAAAATCTAGCATTTTTGGCTTTTAAGTGCCAGAAAATTTTAATAAGAAACCCCAAAAAATGTTTTTCTCCAAAAAACTCTGTGTGGGAAAAACCCCCTTTTTATTCTAAATTTATCAAACTAAATGTAACGTTATTAAAAGGAGCTATCTGTCTTTAAACCAGTCAGAAAAATGTTATAAAATTTTTAAAAAGGGAAACCCTGCCCCAGTAATTTTTTGCGAAGCAGGATATGAAAGAGGGGGGAGAGGCGGAGCTCTGTGTTTTTAAAAGGTTTTTTAAAAAAGTTGTTCATTTGTAAAAAAGCACAGAAATTTGTTAAGGGAAATATTTTGACAATAAAATTTTTTTCATTTACTAAATCCTTTAAACTCTTTATCATACAATAACTTTGAGATTTGGGTGGGGTATAGTTACTCCATAAAAAATTATGTGCATCTAACGGGGTTGGTGGGCAGGTTAAGCAGTTTTTTTCACTTTCATTTTTCCAAATCATATAAAAGGGCCGCCCCAATCAGGGGCTGACTGAGTCAGACGTACGGGGAAAAAACACTTTATTGAAAAAAATAAGGGGAACAGTACCACCCATTTTACGGGTTTTTCCCCATGAATATTAGGAGGAAAAAACCCAGACAAACAACACAAAAAAGGGGTTTTTATGAAAAAAAATTTTTGAAAAATCGTTTTTCATTGGAAATGCAATTTTTTAAACAAGATTAGTTTTTCGAAGGGGTTTGACCTGTCCCCCTTTCAATGTCTCTGTCCAAAATCTTAACAATTATCATGAACCCTTTTTTTCACTTTTTCCCCTTTTTACTAAATAAGTATATAAAATTAAATATATATATAAATATATTATTTTATATAAATATAAATATATATATATAATATAATATATATAGATAATATATATATAAAATATATATTTTAAAATATATATGAATATATATATATATTTTTAAAATATATATTTTAAAAATTTTTTATATATTTTAAATATAAAAATATATATATAATATATAAAAATATAAAAATATATATTGTTTTGTTTTTTTATATAGGAAAAGCAAGGAGGTTGCCCAACCCCAATCAGCGGAAATAAAGTTTAAAAAAAAGGAAAAAAAAAGAAAATAAATGGGAGGAGGAATTTGTTTTGGTACACAAACGGGAGACTAAAGTTGTTCTGAAGACATATGTATAATGAAGTTTGAGCAGCCATAAGTCAAGGTGGACAGAATATACCACAGAGAAAAGGAGCAAACATAGTGAGGGGTTTTCCACCGGGTTTCATACAGGAGTAAACAAAAGGAAGATCACAGTGTAACCTCAAGCAAACAAACAGGAAATAGAGAAAAAGGATTGGGGCCCTTCTTGTAAAACACAAAAACCCTAAAAGAGCGGGGTAAAAACCCCGCAATAAGATACATAATGAATATGAAGACAACAGAAAAACAAGAAAAAAATGTGCCAAAGATATATGATAAATTTAAATCATAAACTTTATAAATACAAATTACAAAATGAAAAATAAAAACATTTTAAAAAAAAACCAAATACAAGGGTATAAAACCCAACATATTAAATGTAAGGGAAACCCTAACAAGGGGGCCCCCAAAATAAGTCACAAAAAATGAGACATGTCATAATAATTAAAGCGGAACAAAAAAAAATATAAAAAAGTAATAAAGAATAAAAGCCAATTTCAAAAGCTTTAAACCCCACTGGGGTCCCCCCCTCTTCAAGGGTTCATCGGGGTAATTTTCAACCTAAAATATGGTTTTTTGGAGGGAGGTTGTAAGGGTACTGGCATGGGGCTGGGAGGAAAGGGTTTAGTCTGGGGAATTTTGGTTCCGGACCCGGGTCTGAGGGGATGTTTTAAAATTTGCAAAACCCTTCCCCCCCTACACCCACAACAAGCCAGAGGCAAGGGGAAACCCAAAAATCCGGGTGTGGTCGTCAGTGTAAACAAAAACTACGCACCGATAAGGTAAAAATGGGCCCTGTAATAGTTTACAAAATGAGAGCGTTTGGGGGTACGGGGGCAGGGGATGTGCTAACAGTGTGGCAAAATAATTTGTAAAAAATCATCTCTGGCCCCCCCTGCCGTATAAATAAGAGGTGGGGTTTTCCCCCCGCCTCCAGTTTCTCTCTCCCTCTATAGCAGGTTTTTGTCCCCGACTTGCAGGGGGGAAGCGGGGTGTGAGGGGGTGGCCGGGATGTGGTGTTTTTTGGTGGCCTGTTTTTGTCGGCAACACAGCAATGGGAAATGTTTGCAAGGGGCCGCCGAGGGCGCTCCCGCTATGGGTTTCCCGGTTTTCCTTTGGGGACCCATAGTATGGGGGGTCCCACACCCTGAAGTCCCCCGGGAAAGGGCATCTTTTTTTCCCCCCTGGGTTCCTGGGTGGTTTTAGGAGGCCAGAAGGGCATGGGTTTCCCCCCTGCTGGGATTCTCTGCTTTGGGGAAAGGGACCATGGGTTTTTCGACATTTGCCCAAAAGAATTTTTGGAAGAAATTAAAAATTTAAAATTTAGTAATAATTTCGTATGTTTTTTATCATTTTAAACAACCCCTTTCAAAATATCATAATTACTTACTGGGTTTTTTTCCCCCCCCTGAGGCAGGATGAATTCCCTCCTCATGGGTAAAAGGGAAATTTTTTTTACATCCACAAATGTTGTCAATAGAAAAGAATGAATTTCATTTATTTGCCCACCAACTCATCAATATGGCAATCAAAGCATTCTGAATTTCCCCACCGGTGACATTTGTGCAAGGGGGCCGCAGATGCATTTTTTCGTTGATGTACTTGGTTAAATGTAACCCGCAGCCTCTATGGGCAAAGCCAGGGGGTGACCCTTTCTGACCAAAACACGTGCCAAATTTTTCCCTCACAAGAAAAATACAATGACTTTTTAAAATTTGGGGCCCAAACAAAAACTGAAGTATTGCAATAAAACAAATCACTTATGGGTCACCCCCGCAGTCCGGGATGTCATACTCTCTCCATCCCCCCCCCCTACAACAATTCAAAAAAAATATTGTTGTCAAAATGTTTTTTCCCCCAGTTTTCCCCGACAAAGATGAAAAGAAAACTTGGCTAATCCTGTTAGATAATGCCATGTTCAATGGAAACTGTAAAAAGTAATAAAAAAAACCGATTTAAAATATGAATAAAATTTTCCCCACAGAAACAAAAAAGTCCACCCCCCTTAAATCCTAAATAAGACAACAAGCACAATATCTGAATGAATTGGCCACAGGTTTTATGGCAGGGGTAATCAACATATTCATAGTATTTAATGAACTTCACAAATAACCCCAAAAAAAAAAATTAACACCCCTAGGGGCCCGGCAAACTCTTCATCTCCCCCCGCCCTTCATCTTTCTCCCGGACTCCATGAAGGGGATGGGGTCACTCCCCCTCTGCTGATGGTTTCATCAATCTTGGGGGGGAACCCCCGAACCCGGGACGAGCACATTGCCTGAATTCCCAGGGTAAACAAAAACAAATATTTAACCCCTATTTTTTTAAGGGCGAAAAATGTCACTTTAAAATTTGTACTTATGGGTGGGGTTTTCCCGCTGCGATAGAATGAACATCGCCCATCCCGTGGGCAATTTTTCCGGGCGACGGGGGGGGGAAAGCCCCCCTTCGCTCCCCTCACGGTTTCCACTTTATGAACGGTCATGCACGTTCTTTTCCCAAAATTTGTGACATCCTCCACTGTGGAAAAAAATTTGAGTGGGGGTTTAAAATTAAAAGGGGTAGGACATGTGACTTTTTTTTATCTGTCTTTCCCACATTTCCTATTGCATCGCCTGCACCACAACCCTTTTGTTGTAAAAAATGGGAAAATCAATGCTTGTGACCACTTTAAAAACAGACCTGAAGGTTTACCTCTTGGAACTGACAACGATTTGAAGTGACAGGGGCAGCATTAGTGAATGTGGGGAAAACCTGGGTAAAAAAGGGCAATTCACATGAATTTACAAAAAACCCAAAAATAATTAAATAAATTTAAAAAAAACCTTTTTTTTTTTTTTGGGATGAGCCCTTGCATTCGGCTTTATGCCCCCCTCCATTCCCCTGGGTAAAAGCACCTCAAAAGACTTGAATCCCCTGCGGTGTTCTTTAGGGTTCGGTTTTCTGTACCCGGGGTCTGACTTATCCCCCAGCCCCGAGGCGGGCATTTTACCTTAAAAATTAAAAAAAAAAAAAAAAATGTGGGCTAGTGTCCCTTATGACAAATAGTTAAAAAGAATCAACCCATATTTAACCCAAACTGCAAAGGGCCCAAAATTTTCACTTTTAACACATGTTGGGAGCTAACAGCATAAAAAAAGTGCTTAATTTTTGCTAAAAAGAGGTCAATCATGTGCTGACATCCATGTCCATGCGTGGTACTTTTTTTTGGGGGCATGCTGGTTTGTCCTTCCATCCAAACCAGGAAAGTAAACAATGTGCAGGACCTTCCTTTATAAAAAAAAAGTTTCAAAGGGAAACCTTTCCAAAAAACACCCCCTACAGGTGGGGTTAAATTTACTTTTTTTTTTTTCAAAAACCGGGCCCAAAAAAACTTCGCCAAAAACCGGGGAACAAAAAACCTTTCCCGGCTAAAGTTTTGAAACGGTTTATATTTACTCCAATGTTTAATTTTTTTATCTAGAAACCCCGGGCTGAAATTGGGGGCTTTTTTTAATGTTTTGCGGGCCCCCCGCAGTCGGAAAAAGGGGCCGCCCGGGGGGAAAAAACTTCAGTGGGGGCTGGGATGGCGGTTTTCAATTGAAGTTTTTGGGGGGGAAGGGGTTTTTTTGCAAGTTTTTTTTTCCCAAAGGTTTTAAAACCCGAAACCGTCGGAAAAAACGTCCCAAAAACCCCTTCCGTGGGGACATGCCCTAAACCGGTTTTCCAGACCTATTCTAAAAAAAGTGGGGGGAAAAAAAACAAATTATTTAACCCAAGCCTCTGAAACGGGAACCAGTAAAAAGATCTACCCTTATATATAATGCAAATCGACCATCATTAAAATAACAATCTTTTAAAATACTTTCATTAAAAAATGGACTTACCGTATTGACAGTAGTCCTATATATCATCAGTTTAAAGCAATATTTAGAAATGAGTTGCGGAAAGTCTCCGTTCAGATCCGTTCATGGGCCGCTCCTGCATAGGAAGCGTAGAGACCCCGGGGCAATCGCAGAACTGGTACCTCGTGGACTTTCGGGGATAGCTCCTCCCCTTCCTCAAGCACATCTCACTGGGGTTGGTCCAATATAATACACATTAAAACCAAAACACAAAAAAAAAAAAACCACGCAAGAACTGGGTGTGGTTTTTTGGTTCCCAAAAAAACAAAAAAACCAGAAAAACAATAATTAATTCAAAAAAAACCCTTTTTTTAAGTTTTCCCAAACCCTTTTTTCTTGTTAACCAAAATCCTTGTCAAACTTCAATAAATTTTTAAAACAAATCTAAAAAAACACCCCTTTTTGGGAAAAAACCCTTTTTCTAAAAAAATTTTCCCAGGGTTTTTTTCCCAATTTTTTTCTTTTTTTACCCCCAACCCGGATTTTTTTTGATGTTTTTTCTTTTAAAAATAAAACCCAAAGACCCCTTAGCCTAATTTGGGGCCCTCCCCCGGGTTTATGAAAATTTTTTTAAATGGGGTTTTTAATGCAAATGCCCCTTGGGTTTTTTTTGGCAGACAACAAATCGTAAAATTTTGGCCAATTTAGGTTTTTTATTTTACATTAAAAAAATTAAAAACAAAGATAAAAATCCCAGGTTTTTAAAAAAAAAAAAATAGGGGAAAAAACCTTACCCCAAATTTTCCATTTAAAAGTAATTTCCGAAATAAATGGGTTTTTTTAAAGGGGTTTTTTGTAACAAAAAACCCGTTTTTTAAAAAATTAAAAAAGGGGGTATTTTTCCCTTGGGCATTCACCCAAAGGGTTAAATTTAAATCATAAACTCGGGTTTTTTTAACCCTTTAAATTTTTTGCTTCTTTTTGTTTTTTAGAAAACCTAAGGGGTTACCAACCCTAACCAACCCCTTTTGTGTTTTGGGTTTTTTTTTTGTTTTTGTTTTAAAAATGGGAAAACCCCAAAAATTTTTTTTAAAAAAGGAGTTAAAAAGTTTTGGGGAATTTGTCGTTTGGGGGTTTTAAAATTCCTCCAAGGGGGCCCCTGCAAAGGGAAAGGGGGGGGACTTCCCCCATTTTTGCTGATTTTTTTTTTTCAAATAGGGGGTTTTAAAATGGCAGCCATTTTTTGTATTTAAGAATTTTTTTTAACATCCCGAAAATTTTTTTTTTGGATGGGGGAAAATGGGGAAAAAAAATTTTTCCCCTCTTGAACAAAAAAACTCAAAATTTTTTTCGGATTTGTTTTTATTGGTTTTTAGGGCCCCACGATTAAAAAAATTCTTTAAATAAAAAATGTCGGGGAAGGGGGGTTTCTTTTCTTGAAAAGGAAGAACAAATTTTAAAAAGGGGGGGTTTTTGGGAAAATAGATTGAAACCCGGGTTACCCTGGGGGCCCCAAAAAGAGAAAAAAAAAAAGCATTTTGTTCATCATCCCCCAACCCGTATTAACAGTCCAAAAACCAGGGGGGTTCGACCGCCCCTTTTTTTTACGAGGATAAAAATTTGGGGTGGAACCATTTGAAACAAAATTATTGGGCATTATCTGCTTAAAAATTTAAGGTATCTCAATTTAAAAAAATTTTTTTAGGAAAGGGGGAAAAAAATTTTTTTTAATTAAAACCCATTACCAGGGTTAACCAATTAATAAAAAAAGGGGATTACAAAATAAATTAAAATTTTTTAAGGGTTATTTAAAAACTTTCTAAAAAAGGGGGGGTTTTGGGGGGGTTTTTTGGGGAAAAAAAAAAAAAGGGGGTCCAATTTTAAAAGGGGGGGGTTTTAAAGGGAAAAACCCTGTAAAAAAAATTATTTAAACGGGGGGATTTTTTGAGGGAAATTCAATACGAAACCCGGCCTCCGCGGGAAAAATGCAAAGTTTCCCCCCAAAAAAAAACCCCGCCGGAAAAAATCTAAATTTTTTCTTTAAGATTTAACCCCCAAAAACGGTTTCTTTGAAAACTTGCCCTATGAAAAAGAACTTTTATTTCTGCTTTTTATTTAAAACTTCGAAATCCTTTTAAAAAATTTTTTCCCCGGAAAAAACCCCTAAATTTTTTTTTTAAACCCTTTAAATTTTTAAAAAAAATCAATTTTATTTCCTTAATTCCCCTCTTTTAAATTTCCAAAAAAATTTTTTTTCCTTAAAAATTAAATGAAAGGGGTAAAAAAATTTGCCAAAATAAAAAGGAAAAGTCAATTTAAAGTTGAGGTATAAATCCCTTTTACTTAAAAAAGCGAAAAGGGGGGGCCCCCTTATTGGGTTCTTACTATTTTGAAAGGGGGAAAAACAAAAATTTTGCTTTTTTAAAATTTGGGGGCACCCCTCAGGAAGTATTACTTTATTTTTGCCCAAAAACCCCTTTTTTTATAAAGGGGGTTTTTTCCGTCAGGAGAAAATTTTGAAAACCCCTACATCCCATTTTTTTAAAGCCGGGGAAATAAAAGCCTAAGAAGGGAACCCAAAAGTTAAAGGGGGAGTTTCCTTTGGAACCCCCACCTTTTTTATAGTTTTACACCATTCAAAAAAAAAACAACCCATGATTAAAAAAATTTTAAATTTAAAAGCATTTACCCTAATGCAGTTGGGTTTCCCCTTTTGACATCAAAAAGCATATCCAATATCCCCCGGTTGGGTCAATCTCATGAAAGGTTGCAGAAGGAGCAATTTTAGAAGGTTCCTTTTACAACTTTTGGACATTGTCCTTAAAAAAATTTTTTTTCGATTTGGAGAGGAGATGTACCTCCAGATACAGGGGACCTCTATGGGGTCCCCTGTTGCTCCTAGTTATGCTAACCTCTACATGAGATTTTTTGAGAATAAATTCGTATTTTTGGCCCCATTACGCGAATACATTAAGTGCTGGTTTAGATATGTCGACGACGTCTTCATGCTGTGGACAGGATCTGAGGCACAGTTGGATGACTTCGTCGCATATCTAAACAGCGTCCAACCACTTATCCAGTTTACACTTACTAAAAATACTACTCACATATCATACCTAGATGTGTTGGTTGAAAAAAATGGAGGAGCGCTATATACTTCATTGTATTCTAAGGAGTCTGATCGTAACAATGTATTGTTGCGGTCCAGCCAACATGCACCACAAACGTTTAGAGGCATAGTTAAAGGTCAACTTATGAGGGCGCGACGTATATGCTCGGATGAGACAAGATATCAAGATAGTGCCAAAAATATTCTTGCCAAGTTTAAAGATCGAGGATATGATCAAGAGGAGCTTAAACATATCGCAATGGAAGTAGCAGCCCTCCCTAGAGAGAATTTACTGATAAGCAATCGTAACAAAAATAAGAAATTGAATCGGTGTTTATACAGGTCAACATATGATAGGCATTCTGGTATGATTAGACAGGTGATACTCAAATATTGGAAAATCTTGCGGGCTGATGAGAAATATGGCCATTTATTTAGAGACACCCCTATATGGGTATACCGTAAAGGGAGAACCATTGGGCAACAACTTGTATCTTCTGATCTAAAACAGCAAGACGATCGTAAAAAAATTCAAACTGTGCTTAGAAGCGTTAGAACCGGCACTTTTGCTTGTCTTAGGTGCCAGAACTGCGCTTCTATAATCAAGGGTGATTCCATTTGCCATCCTACAAAGGGATATGCCATTAAGATTAAAGGGTTTCATACCTGCGACAGCAGTGGCGTGATCTATATGCTTAAATGTCCTTGTGGGTATATATACGTTGGACAGACAACAAGATCAGTCAAAATTAGGCTCAATGAGCATCGTTCTGCCATCCGTACATTTAATAAGCAAATAACATCTAAAGATGACAATCCTGAGGTTGGAGAGGTAGAAAAGAAAAATAAGTATGGCGAAACAACTGTAGCCAGACATTTTGCCTTAGCTAAACACGGTATTTCCGAATTAAAGTGGTGTATTTTAGAGAGGGTTATGTGTGTAGATCAAACCCAGCTATCTGTAAGATTACTAAAACGAGAGGCATATTGGATTTCCCGGTTGGAAGCATTAGCACCAAAAGGGTTAAATGAGAATCTTAATCTACGGGTTTTTCTCTGAACCTTCACTTTATTGCTTCTCTGGTTTGTATTTTGGTAGAAAGCCTTATAGGGTTAATCACCCGTAACCACACCCAGTTCTCTGCTGTGTTTGTTTGTTTTTGTGTCTTTGGTTTTAATGTGTATATATATTGGACCAACCCCAGTGATCGATGTGCTTGAGGAAGGGGAGGAGCTATCCCCGAAACGTCCACGAGGTACTCAGTTCTGCTCGATTGCCGGCGTCTCTACGCTTCCTATGCCAGGAGCGGCGCCATGAACGGACTCTGAACGGCAGACTTGCCGCAACTCATTTGCTAAGTATTGCTTTAAACTGATGTCATATATAGGACATACTGTCAACTACGGGTCAATGTCCATTTTTTAATGAAAGTATTAAAGAGATTGTTATTTTAATGCACTGGCTCGATTCGCATTATATATAAGTGACTGAAGGGGGAGTGGAGAACCCTATCTTAGAGCGGTGCCTAGCTTGCTTAGCATTTACAAGAAGAAAGGCTACACCTTTATTACGTAAAGATCTATCCTTATGAATGTACAGAACCCCTTTAGATTGAGGCCCTAACTTGAGATATTTATTAACAGAAGAGCATTACCAGGAAATTTATTTGAAGTAGTAAAAGATCCTTTGCCCATTTGGTAATTTTTTGACTTTCTAATCTTTAACAACACCTATTCTTCAGAAAATGTGCAATCTTCAAAGAAAATACCTGAGGAATATACTTAGTAGCTGACACCATCTCCCCAATCCGGAAGGCAACGAAAAATTCTACAATAAAGGCTGCTTGAAACAAAAGTGTTTAAAATTCTGAAAATGTAACATTAGTAACTGTTCTATACAAAAATAAAAGTGTCATGGAGCGTGTACCATGCTGCACCCCGGCTGCCATCACAAGCAAGTCACGTCAGGGGTAGCGACCTGGTAGTTTCCCGCCGCAGCAAGTCCAACCCGCTTTGCGGCGGGCTCTGGTGAATACCGGGGGCTACTTAGACTCCGCTTCCTGGCGTGGCTTATACCATTGCTTGCGGTGGTTCATGAATCCACCTACATACGTGACAAAAAGAAGCTCCGAGGTAATGGGCCTCCTCCTAGCCTGCTGCCCATCAAGAAAAAAACTTAAGAACATTTGCAGATTATTTTGTTTGAGAAAAAATGAAATACCAGCAATTTTCTTGGATATATATGTAAACCTTTACTCATATGTTCAGCCAAAAATTGCAAAAAGAACTGGAGAGCTCCCTTACCTTGCACAGAATTGAGCAATGCTGCCAAGCTGATATATATTGACTCCATGTCTACAAGGCAACTGACTTTATACATTCTTGTATCACTTGTGGACCAATTCCCAAGATGTGAGGCAAGGGCCCCTCCGAATCTGCTGTTGGGGCAAGGCTGCAG
>JAODAL010048595.1:0-28864 GCA_025379985.1 Phyllomedusa bahiana | reverse complement strand
TCCAATAAACCCTTTTCTTGCAGCACCACATTCTTTCTCATTAATTTATGCATATTACTATTGACTCCCATTATTTCATCCTCCACACAGCTCACCCTTTGTTCCAATTCAGTTATTTGAGTGGAGTGTGCAGTAACCTCTGACTGTAACTTAGACAGGGTAGCTGAGATGGATGCAGAAACTGATGCTGTGACTGTGGAGGTATTAGTAGCTTCCAGCGCTGCAGTTATTCCTGGAGCCAGTAACTCTGCCACCTTTGCTGCCATGGCGTTGCATTGTGCCCCTAGCCTGGGTAATGCTTCCTCTGCCTCCGATTCCCCCTCTGAGACAGGCGCTCCTTGCGCTGTGAGCTGTATGGAGCGGCCGCTGCGTGTGGCGCGGGGCTGTTCGGGCGCCATCTTGGACGCCATGCTGCCTCCCTGTAGCGGGGATTAATATAGATTTTCCGCCCCCCGCAATGCTGGAATCGCCCGGTTCACTCACCGGGACGGGCACTCTGTTTCTGGCACTGATAAGTGCCATTTCTTGTTGCGGTCAGTGCGGGGAAGACGGCGGTTTAGGAGGAGCGGGGCCGGAGCTCGTTTCCTCAGCCTCCACTCATGCACGCGCCGGAACCGGAAGTCGACCCAATGCATGTTATAGTTAAAATGTACGGAATTATATATAATTGAATGATTTATTGACTTGATTTATTGGGTCTGATCCCATACCTGATGCTTAGTATAGTAAAGCATTATTTCTTATCAGTAAAAAACTGACAGGTCATCTATAAGGCCACATATATAACATAGTCTAATAGGCAGGGGCGTAACTACCAGGGTAGCAGGGGTAGCAGTTGCTACGGGCCCCCTGCGCTTAAGGGGGGCCCCAGGGCCGCTGCTACTGCGTCCGCTACCCCGGTAATGCCGCTCCTGTGCCTACCGGCAGTGAACTTAACAGTTCACTGCGGCGGGCGGGGAGCTGAGGGGCCCGGCGCATACTCCCTCTGAACGCCCGGGCCCTCCGGCCCGAGCGTTCAGAGGCAACGCTACCCAGAGGTGGCAGAACGGAGCGACACTTGCTCCGCCCTGCTACTTCCCCTGCCGGCTCTCTGTGGTCACGTGGGCGCGCGCGGTGACGTCACATCACCGCGCCGCCCGCGCTAAGCGCAGAGGCTCAAGGGGAAGCAGCAGAGCGGAGCGAGCAGTGCATCGGGGGAGCGTGGACCGAGGTAAGTAAGGGATTTCTTATTTTACCTGCTCCCAGCCTGCCTGCCTATACAGCCACCTATATGCCTGCCTATACAGCCCCCTATATGCCTGCCTGCCTATACAACCCCCTATATGCCTGCCTGCCTATACAGCTCCCATATGCCTGCCTATACAGCTACCTATATGCCTGCCTGCCTATACAGCCCCCTATATGCCTGCTTGCCTATACAGCCCCCTATATACCTGCCTATACAGTCCCCTATATGCCTGCCTGCCTATACAGCCCCCTATATGCCTGCCTGCCTATACAGCCCCCTATATGCCTGCCTGTACACCCCCATATGCCTGCCGTATACCCCCATATGCCTGCCGTATACCCCCACATGCCTGCCGTATACCCCCAAAAGCCTGCCTGTATACCCCCACAAGCCTGCCTGTCTACTTATATGGGGCCCCTTAACCCTACCTATATGGCCCCTATAGCCCACCTAACCCCTGTCTACCTGTATGGCTCCCTATAGCTACCTAAACCCTGCCTGCCTATATGGGCACTCTATTGGCTACCTAAACCTTGCCTATTTGGGGCCCCATATATCCTATCTAAACCCTGCCTGCCTAAATGAACCCATATAGCCAGGGGGGCAGGTGCTGGAAAAGTCCGGATTCTAAGATATTTGTGTCTAAATCTGCAGGGACAAGTGGTCGGGAGATGTCATCATGATGGCGGACTGGACCGGATGCAGAACAAAAGAGAAAGTCAACGACTGGTCAGAGAAACGTCACCTGTGAGTCACAAGATGTAACTGCACTGTAATCACTTATATGTCTGCAGAGCCTGTGTACACTGCTATCTACCACTATATGGTCACTGTATGGAGGTAATATACAGTCTGCAGAGCCTGTGTACACTGGTGTCTACCACTATATGTCACTGTATGGAGGTAATATACAGTCTGCAGAGCCTGTGTACACTGGTGTCTACCACTATATGGTCACTGTATGGTGGTTATATACAGTCTGCAGAGCCTGTGTACACTGGTGTCTACCACTATATGGTCACTGTATGGAGGTAATATACAGTCTGCAGAGCCTGTGTACACTGGTGTCTACCATTATATGGTCACTGAATGGTGGTTATATACAGTCTGCAGAGCCTGTGTACACTGGTATACCACTATATGATCACTATATTATTATATATTATTATTATTATTATTATTATTATTATTATTAGACAGTATTGGTCTTTGTGTACTGATCAGTAATAGTGTAGGGGTATTATTCAGTCACTATTTGGTGGTAATTTGTGGTCGTGTTCTGGTGGTATAATCAGGTCCTTATGTAATAGCGTTATTGGTAATGCTGGTCTTAGTATAGTGGGATTTGATTGGTAGCAGTATGATGGTGAGATGTATGGTGAGGTATTTGCTCCTTGTATTATCTACATTATCTAACAGCATGTCCTGGTACATGGTCGTGGTCAGGGAGGTGGGAGAGGGGGAGGGGGGTGCATCCAAAAGTTTGCTTTGGGGCCCTGGCTTCTCTAGTTACGCCCCTGTTTATAGGCATAAAATCATAGCACCCCTGGGGGCCTTAATTAGGCCCATGGCTGCCAAGGCTATTTATGCTTAATGCCCGACAATTGTTTCCCACTGATTAGTCATCTAAATGCCATGGTTGCTATACTGAGCATTGCATCTAAAATGTTCAACAGTCAGAATTGGAGTTCTCTCTGATCTGCACTTGCAGAGGGATGTCAGCTGTGATTTCAGCCCACAACTGCTGTAAGTTACAAAGGCACAGTTTCTGAAATATATACCGTAAAGAGTATGGGCCCAATTATTATGCCTGGGCTGATAATCTGAGCTACACTTTGCAGTTCCAGAAATTTGTTCTACAGCAGCAACTCAAACATAAGAAAACTCATTTTTTAGAGCAGGTGTCTGCAATGTCAGCTCTCCAGCTGTTGGGAAACTACAACTCCCATCATGCATTTATATAACCTATATCAGTGGGCATGATGGAAGATGTCGTTTCCCAACAGCTGGAGAGCCAACGCTGCAGACCCCTGTGTTAGAGTTCCATAGGAGAGTATTGTGGGCATGCTCTGTATCAGATGAGGTGGTCACTACAGTGTTGGCCAAAAGTATTGGCAGCCCTGCAATCCTGTCAGATAATACTCAGTTTCTTCCTGAAAATGATTGCAATCACAAATTCTTTGGTATTATTATCTTCATTTAATTTGTCTTTAATGGAAAACCACAAAAAGAATTGTCATAAAACCAAATTTAATATAATTCCACACCAAACATAAAAAAGGGGATGGACAAAAGTATTGGTACTGTTTGAAAAATCATGTGATGCTTCTCTAATTTGTGTAATTAACAGCACCTGTAACTTACCTGTGGCACCTAACAGGTGTTGGCAATAACTAAATCACACTTGCAGCCAGTTGACATGGATTAAAGTTGACTCAACCTCTGTCCTGTGTCCTTGTGTGAACCACATTGAGCACGGAGAAAAGAAAGAAGACCAAAGAACTGTCTGAGGACTTGAGACTCCAAATTGTGAGGAAGCATGAGCAATCTCAAGGCTACAAGTCCATCTCCAAAGACCTGAATGTTCCTGTGTCTACCGTGCGCAGTGTCATCCAGAAGTGTAAACCCCATGGCACTGTGGCTAACCTCCCTAGATGTGGACGGAAAAGAAAAATTGACGAGAGATTTCAATGCAAGATTGTGCGGATGGTGGATAAAGAACCTCGACTAACATCCAAACAAGTTCAAGCTGCCCTGCAGTCCGAGGGTACAACAGTGTCAACCCGTACTATCCGTCGGTGTCTGAATGAAAAGGGACTGTATGGTAGGATACCCAGGAAGACCCCACTTCCTACCCCGAGACATAAAAAAGCCAGGCTGGAGTTTGCCAAAACTTACCTGAGAAAGCCTAAAATGTTTTGGAAGAATGTTCTCTGGTCAGATGAGACAAAAGTAGAGCTTTTTGGTAAAAGGCTTCAACATAGAGTTTACATGAAAAAAAAAAAGAGGCATTCAAAGAAAAGAACACGGTCCCTACAGTCAAACATGGCGGGGTTCCCTGATGTTTTGGGGTTGCTTTGCTGCCTCTGGCACTGGACTGCTTGACCGTGTGCATGACATTATGAAGTCTGAAGACTAACAACAAATTTTGCAGCATAATGTAGGGCCCAGTGTGAGAAAGCTGGGTCTCCCTCAGAGGTCATGGGTCTTCCAGCAGGACAATGACCCAAAACACACTTCAAAAAGCACTAGAAAATGGTTTGAGAGAAAGCACTGGAGACTTCTAAAGGGGCAGCAATGAGTCCAGACCTGAATCCCATAGAACACCTGTGGAGAGATCTCAAAATGGCGTTTGGAGAAGGCACCCTTAAATCTCAGGGACCTGGAGCAGTTTTGCCAAGAAGAATGGTCTAAAATTCCCAGCAGAGCATTGTAAGAAACTCATTGATGGTTACCGGAAGCAGTTGTTCGCAGTTATTTTGGCTAAGGTTGTGCTAACCAATATTAGGCTGAGGGTGCCAATACTTTTGTCAGGCCCACTTTTTGAGTTTTGTGGGAAATGATCATTGATTTGATTTTTGTTTCATTCACTTTTGTGTTTTTTCATTGCAAGCAAAATAAATTAATATATTAATACCAAAGAATTAGTGATTGCAATCATTTTCAGGAAGAAACTGAGTATTATCTGCCAGAATTGCAGGGGTGCCAATACTTTTGGCCACCACTGTATGTAGGGAAGATGAGGAAGTCATTGATGGAATCATATGTTATCTGCCTCTATCTTTATAATTAAGGTGTCAACTTACATTGTTAGCTTGCCTATGATGATGAAGTGATGTTTAGAGATCAGATAGAGTCAGTCTTAATAGGGCAAAAAAATGTTTTTTTCATATAATCTGGGACGAGAATATGAATAATAAAAAATAAATATAAATAAAACACTGTCAAAACTTTTTAAAAGAAATACCTGCAATAAAAAGTGAAAGATAATGAAAAGAAAAAAGTTCAGCTTGGTAATAGTTAAATTTTCTCCACAAGCCTGTGTTCTCTATATTGATGAATAATGTATGTGTATAATTGTGCATACAGACATAAGAAAGACCAGAAATCTGAAAGATCTTGTTGTCCTGATAAATATTTTTCAGAAAGTGAGAAGTGCCAGGTGTAGATTGTGTCTTTCTACAGTAGCTGTTCATCCTCACTTGTTATTGCCTCTCTATATTGGCTGGCTTCCCATTGGAGTTTCTGAATTATATTTTCTGCACTCACAACATACAGCATCACATCGAGTTTCACTGGGAAAATGTTTCATTTCAGATTCTAGACATTAGGAAGAACTTATAGTTTCACATATCTGTTTCAAGAGCTTTTACTATAAATGTACTTGAATTAGGAAATATTAACATTTTCTAACTATGGTATCTTATTATTAAATGATATTCTACAGGGTTATATAAATGCTGGTGGAATAAAAGGCTTTATACCTATATCTTATGTAAGTCTGACTTTTTGACATCTGTTTTATGGAGAGGGTTGTAGTTTGAGAATGATGGGTCTGTAATGATGGGGTATGTATTAATATGTATGTGTAACTTAGAAGAGGTTAATGTACTTAGGGGGACATTTATGAATACTGTCTTGGTCTAAGACTTTCCTTGTTGCCCATTGCAACCAATCAGAGCGCCTGTTTCAGTTTTTCAGAGCCCTATATGAAATGAAAGGGGGAACTCTGATTGGTTGCTATGGGCAACAGACACTGAGCAGAAGCAGACAGTGTAGCTGGAACAGTAGCCAATCAGTTTGATGAAAGGGGGAGGAGCTTAGAAGTTGCAGAGTTATAAGGAAGAACCTGTCAGCTTCTAGTTAGTTCTGAAGTATGTAGAAATGTTGAGAAGTTTCCTTAGAGTTCTAGAATAGGACAGTTTCAGCCGGTGATGATATAGGACAGGCCAGGGCAGCATCATCAGTCATACCCACCAGAGAGAAAGTGAAGTTAGACACAGATAATCTTATTCTATAGCGCTGGGGAACCACATCACCTATCATCACCACTACTATGCCATGTCAACCACCCACAGCCTGCCCCTGTGATTATGAACAAATAGGACTAAAGTGCTGTCCAAATATATTGAACTACCAAGAAGAATTAGTGTGACCTGAGAGAACAGAGCAGGAGAGTGTCCTTAGAAAGTGAGAGAAACAGGCCTATCTATATTGTCTCAGAGGGATGGATGTTCCTGAGGCTGAAGAGTCTAGAGGGTGAGAGCCTGCTGGGTAGTGAAGCACAAGGTGACCGGTACCCTAGTGGCGGTCAAGTCCTGGGGAAACGTGGACCACAATGGCTGGGAAACATGACAAGCATCCAGTACAGCTGCAGAATGACTGGAGGGAGAGTCCAGTCACACAAGGGAGTTGGGGAGAATCTTGTCCTGGATGGTTCATGGTGTAATGTGCCAGAAAAGAATAACATAGGAAGTAACCAATGTGTACCTCAAGTGTGGAACTAAGAAAAGAAGGCCTGAATGGCTTGCCTTGGGGGTATCAAGTGTTTTGGGGGCATCAAGAGGGCCCACGGGGCATGGCTTGCTCCAGAGACTAAAGAGTTCTGAGAAGGAAATTGCCTGGGGAGCAATTTAGAGTATGAAGTTATGGTAATGTGGATTTCCTGTATCCTGAGTGAAAAAGACGTGTCCTGTGCTGAGTAATATGCTGTGTCAATAAGTGTAATGTTCTTAAGTCAAGTGCTGTGAGCAAAGTCTGAAGATTCCTGGAAAAAGTTGCTGTGTCGTATTCAACATCAGCATTGGGGCTCCACACCACCTACCATCACCACTGCTATGCCATGTCAACCACCCGCACCCTGCCCATTTTATATCTTGGTGTAGTCGGTAGGATCACTGAGTGAATAAGCAAAGATAGACACTGTGTGGTGGGAGAGCAAGTGTGAGCACAGTACAGAAAAGACCAGAGTGGTCAGAGAACTTTATTAGAGGCCGCTGGAAAAGTGGAAGTGCCTCAAATGACACCGAGTAACCCGGCAGTATGGGTCAATTGTGGTTGAAATGTGATTTGACTGTGAGATATGAGAAGTGTTGGACCAGAGGCTGGAAGGCAGAGAGAGCCCTAATGAAGATGCCCAACAAAAATGGTTAGCAAATAAATTGAAGCAGGGTGGCCAGCGTGTGAAGAAGGATGTGAATGTTGTCATAAGAAGGCAGGGTCACCTAGTGGTGAAGAAGAGTGACAAAAAGGGGGTGGCCAAGCTGAGTTGTGTTAAGAGTTTCCCACCAGGGAGTGGCCAGTCGGGCTAGACACTCCACAGAAGATTGCCGGGGATAGCTCCACCCCTAAGACGTACAGTGGAAGCCACATGTTGGCAAGAGAGAAGAGGTGCCAGAGACACGTGGGTAATGCCCAAAAGTAGAATAACTGCTCGAACTATAGAGAGCATGGTGTGGAAGGAGGTATCTGACCTGAAGATGCAGAAAGGATGAAGGAGCCTCAGTTTTTCTAGCTGGATGGGTTGGAGATGGAACTCCTTTCCCCGAACCCAAGTCCCAGAGCACGAGGAAATGATGTCCCAGGGCACTGTGAAAGATGGAACTGCTGAGAGAGAGCCGCGGTCAAAGCCTGAGACACGACCCATGACATGGAAGCGTAAAAGGAGCTAGAGAACCAGGCCTATCATTACATGAACTGTAAAGGCTACAAGGGTACCTGGTTCATGAAAAAGCATACCACTGAAGTAGTGGAATTTTACCCACAAGTTGGAGCATACTCTAATCCGCAGAACGGTGAAATGTGTAGACCAGCCTGAGCGGCTGCAAGTTTTTACTGCGGTGAGCGAGTGCGCTTTCAGAAGATGCTGGGCCCCAACGAATACTGGACTGTGGGAGTAGAGAGGCTCCGACAAGAATGGGGAGCCTGCAAGGAGGAGTCATGGTTTGGTCCAGAGATTGATGAGGCTTGGGGGAGGCTTCTCACGAGAGTATTGAGAAGGAAATTTCCTGTGAAGCAATTTAGAGTATGAAGTTATGGTACTGTCCTGTGATTTCCTGTGCTGAGTTATATGCTGTCATGATGTGTAACCTTCCTAACTCAAGTGCTGTGAGTACAGCCTGAAATCCGGGCCAGAAACCCACATCTGCACATCTTATAGGTCAGTATTGTAATGAAAGCTATATTACAAAGCCACAGAACTACATGTGTATCCACAATCAATCAAATAGATGACTGTCATAAAGAACATTATACAGTTCATACTGAAGTACACAGGACTTTGAGATAATATTCTTTATAATGGGTAGTGGAGATTATTTTTCTGCTGCTGTAGAATCTCTTATGAAAATACTAAAGGAGTTTCTTGCCAATTATTGATTAAAAATGTTAAATCTATGATCATTCAATTATTTTTCATATGCAAAATAAATCCCTGATATCCTTTTCTCTAGTGCCTTTAGCCACTTTCATGACCTCAGTGGTAATCTTCTTAGAAGGTGCAACACTGTTTATGAATGGAAATAGTTTATAATCACTCACCTGGTTGAGTTGTATTTGGGAATGGTACAACTCAATTTGTAGGTGGGTCCGGTAGCCCGGTAGTGTTGTGTTGCCAGAAAGTCTCCTGGGTCAAATATCTGCACCATGGTATTGTCCAAAAAAACTGCAATTTTTGGACTATGATCCCAGAGGTAGTAGCTTACGATTTCACTAAATACTACTTATTCCCTACAGTGGCAATGTGGTGAAATGGTAGTAGAATATGCTCCACATGATGTTCTGATACCTCTAATCAGACAACGTATATATTTTAATAATTTGCTGCAATTTTGAACACACAATTGTTTATATTCAACTGATTTTGTTCTAATTAGTAAATTCATAAAAATTGATGCCTATGGATATATAAAATTGAACAATTAGTGTCCATCTTTAATTAGCCAAAAAGTTGGGAGGCATGAATTTCAAGGCATTGTGCATCTCCCATGAAGTCCAGGCCACAGCATTTGCTGTATTGTGACTTCTGTACATTGCCAACCTGTGTGCATTTCCTCAGATGTCTTAGCCACTGTATGTGCCCTACATAAAAATTACAATGTAAGCTTCATACATCTGCATCCACTGTGCTTCTCCCATGAAGTCCTAGCTGCAGTATGTACCCCACATCAAGACAGCTTCGTTGTGACCAACATACAATTCCACCCAATGTGTATCTCTAATGTTGTCGCAGCCACAGTGTGCAAACTTATACAGTGGCAACAGCAATCAGTGTTGGATTGAAGTTCTTTGGGCCCAGGAGAGGAAATTCTTATGAGTGCTCACCAGAAGAAATTCTTATGAGGGACCTCCTTACATCTATATAGGACATAGACATGGCCAGTTTCAAGTAATCTTTGCACAAGAGTGGTTAAATAAGATATCTGGTGATTGGTTCTAAAGTCAGCTCCAAATGAGGATGTCTTCTGTTACACCTTTCAGTCTCCAAAATATTAGGTGTACAATAAGGTATCAGAGCTTGTGTCCACCAGAGGATCCTCTGGTACTCTGGTGGGCCAGTCTGACCCTAACGACAATGCACCCATCCAGTGCCAGTTACTCTGTCTGTGAGAGAGATTTGGAAATTCAATTACAAATCTCCAGCTTTCCATCTATGGCTCTCAGTGCTCTAAAATGTTTAGATAGAGTGTAAATGCACCTGAAGTCTACACAATAGAATATGTTGCGAAAGTTCTAAAGCAAGTTCAGCAGTTTGTTCCCCATAATTTAGTCGATATGTCATAAAGGTCTTCAGTGTGAAGCCTTCATGAGACCGATTTCTCAGGTAGAAATTTACTGTATTGTGTATGTATGTATGTACTTCTACAGTATTGAATTTTTCTTGCTGTTCTTTGTGCTGTGAATCATATTGGATTGTAGTATACCATTTTGTATACAATATTTTGTAAAGGGTATGTCACTCTTCTATTCCATTGTATGTACTGACATCCTGACTATACTTTTTCTACTTGATAAAGGGTGTTATAAGTAGACAATATGAGCCTCATATAATATTTATATATTTATTTTTCTATGCTTAAACATAGTCTTTTGACTGTGTTACTTGGATCTATACATTTAGGAACCGCAATAGTTGCAAAGGTTAAAATTCTCAACAATTCTTTTAAGTGTTTGTCTATAAACCTGCTGGAGATCTCGAGAAACTTTGCCAAGCTCACCTGTCTACATTCTTCCATTGATTTTTTATTACGAAAACACAAAAGGTTTAAGCAACCTCCCACCGTTATTGTGAATTTTACAGAAGCTGAAAGAAAGACTCCAAATATCAACTTAGCGTAGCTGGAATGGTTTACTCTGCAGGGACAATATGCTGTAAAAATTAAATTAATGTGTATTATTTTATGTTTTTCTGAGCATAAGAAAATGTCATTTGTTTTCAAATGTAAGGAAAAAAATCTAGGGAAAATAATATTTACTTATTTCTGTAAACTAAATATGTGACTGTGATAAGGGGTTACTCTGGATTTTTTTTTTCTAGAAAAAGTGCTACACGCATCTATGAACAATGTCTGTTATCCTCTTTCAAGTTAGTAGATTGATTTGCAATGCCAGACACAACCCATAGACTAAAGTGGTGCTGTTTTTGTTTCTTAACCTTTCCGCAAATGTATGTATAGGAATGCTCAATGGATGGCACAATCATAGGAGCTGTGCTGTCAGCTAGTGCAATTACTAGGAATGGAGGTAACTCCAGTCTTGGCCTTTTAGACACGTAGATGCTATGGTCAATAGGGTTCTTTCTGTCACCCCCCAACAGTATTCAGCAACATTTTTGCAAGGCACAGATGGGTTACCATGGTGGGAATGGGCTTAACAAACTCCTTGAGGCCAGCCATGGCTATTGCCCTCATAAACTGTGTGGAAGTGGTGGATATAATAGATTCCCTGATGGTTTATTACTGGCAGGCAGTATTGCTTTAGTATGCTGAAGCATTATGGAAGCGATCAATCATCGTGTAGAATTCCCTGGTGGGACTAAATAATCAATGAAATAAAAGTTTGTTTAAAGAAAAAAAGAAAAAAGTTCAGAGTAAAAATAAAAAGGTTTCTTTTAAGTAGTTTTATTTTGCAAAATGATTTAAAAAATACACGAATATAATATCATTGCAATCATAACGACACAAATAAAAAAGTTAACATTTTATTTAAAACATGTGGTGAATGATAAAAACGATACCAGATTGCTTTTTTCACATTCTCCCCAAAATATAATAAAAGTTAATAAAATTGTATAAGTGCCCCTAAATGACTCTAGTGAAAATAAGCCCACATATGGCTGTATGGATGGAAAAATAAAAAGGTATAAGATGTGGAATGTGGCAATATAAACACAGTTTTTTTCCCCATGAAATGTGTTGTTGTTATTATTATGCAAAACTAAAAACCTAAACATGAAAAAATGTGCACATTTGGTATTGTTGTAATCATACAAACCCTACTAATGAAGGAAACTTGTTATTTATGCCATATAGTTAATAGCACAAAGTTAAATAAATATATTTTTACATTTTCTTTTAAGTTTTTTTCTAATCCTTCTCCAATGAGGCGTTAATTATAGTTAATAAAAAAAAAACTAGTATGTATGTCAACATGATACCATTGAAAAACATGCAATAAATAACACCTTAATTCAATCCTTCATACAGTGATGGTAAAAACATACATTGATTGGTAAAAAAATAATAAATAATACAAAATGTACTGCTTTCTGAATATGGCAATGCAAAAAGTAAAAAAAAAAACAGACTTTGCTTAAAATATTCATGCACCCCACTGATAAATTAACACACAAATATGTGTTGTTCACTCCCTACTCCTACTCGCTTGGCATCAAAGATTTCACTAACCAAACCTTAAGCATTTCTGCAGATAAACAGAGAAAGGAAGATAGCTTGTGAGCCCTAAAGCTAGCCTCCGCCAAATCTGTCCCTGCATACTTGCCCGCCCGGCCCCAGATGACCGGCAGCAACTGTGCTACAGTCCCTACCCTGGTTAAGTGCATACAGAAGACAGACAAAAACAAACATACAAACAGTAAAGGAATGTCAGACGGACCAAGTCAAAACCAGAGCGGGCAATAAGTTACCAAAGCGTAAGGCAAGAGGAGAGTCGGAGGAGTAACAATAGATCAAAAAAACAAGTAAACAAAGACACCGTGCACACCAGATCTAAACAGGTCTATCACCGGAGAGGGCCATCACTCATGAGAGGTAATAAAGAGGAAGTCAGGGACCCGGTCCAGAATGTATTTGGACCAGCTCCCTGGCATCCTGGACAGAAACTAGTGGTGGAGAAGTCTGTCAATAATTTCTGAACTGATTAACCTGTTTCAGCTCAAGCAACAGCAAGAGGGTGTGTGAGGAAAACCTAAAAAAAATGCAAAACAATACAAAAAAAAATGCAGCCAGAGTGTCCAGAGCTGTGCTCAGACTAGAAGAAGATTAACAGTGCATCCTCCGCTGTACCCTGCAGACAGAGGATGTGTCCCACTCTCATGCCACCTCTTCCTCTCACCCTCTCTCTGTTGGGGTCCTTCAAAGGTCAGTCCTGGCCCACTACTCTTCTCTCTATATATATCCTCAGCCTTGTTGAACTCATAGTATCACATGGCTTTGAGTACCACTTGTATGCTGATAACATCTCTGGCCCAGATGTTAACTCTATTTTCTAGGATCCCAGAATGTTTATTATCCATATTCTCCTTCATCTCCCCCCGCTTTACTCAAACTCAGTGTGGAGAACATAAATTCATCATCTTTCCCTCATCCTAATCAACCTTTAAATCTGATTTATCTATCACAGTCAATGGTTCCATGCTCACTACCATACAAAACTAAATATTTTAAATTTTAAAAACAATATATACAAGTCTGCTGCCTTGAGGATAACTGCCCGGTTCTTTCCAGGCCTTATCACTGTGTTGATGACTAGAGATTATTATCGACAAGTTGAAATCAGGCACGGGTATTTACGTTGATCGGATTTTGTCGAATCACGCGATCAATTTAGTTAAAAATCTGTGCATCATCTATTAATTCGCGCCAATTTCGGCGCTTCCCCATTTCATTTTGGCGGCAGCAAATCAGCTTACTCCAGAATAGAGCAGGGGGCTGAGATGTGTGTGCGACGGTCATGACAGGGATGTGTATGTACACTCATACATCATATCGTTGCGATTGGATGGAAAATCACTATGACTCGTTTACATAGAACAGCCCATCTGTTCATGATCTAGATGTGTGTTAGCGTCTCATAGCAGTAGGACGTGCGTTCTGCCTCTGTCAACAGCTCAGCAAACAGCCTCAGCGGAACATTATTAATTTTTTTCACAGAGAACAGCTCTCTTTTAGCTGTGATCCTTAGAACTTAGGAGCATCTACGCTGTAAAAGTAAGGGGGGTTGCGGGAAGGGGGGGGGGGGGCGGCGAGCGGAAACTCAGACAAGCTCTATATAAAGGATATTCGGATATTGTACAGCCAAAACTTTGTTTTTAGACATTGCATTGCCTTATATTAGGATACAGATCTTTTATAGTAACTGAGGCTTCTATTTGTTAGGTGCAAACTCACTTTTATTATCCAGTATACATTTTCATATTGGTGTTCTTTTTCAATTTTGCCCAGTCCCAGCTTTGTCTTAGAGTATAGCCACCTTGCAGTTATATTAGATCCAGCATTTTTGTAGTCACACAAGGTTGATAGGTGCCAAAAATACCTTTTATTATCCCGTATACATCTTCAGATACGTGTTTTTTTCACTTTGCGCTGAGCCTGCTTTGTGATAGAGCCACCTATGCAGTTAAATTTGAATCCAGCAAGATTGTAGTCACCACCGATGTATGATAGGTGCCAATAATACCTTTTTATTTATCCGACTACATTTCAGTCAGGTGTTTTTTTCTCTTTTGGTCAGTCATAGCTTTGTGATAGAGCTACTTTGTCACTTAAATTTGAATACAGCAATTTTGTAGTCACCTCAAGGTGTATTGATAGGTGCCAAAAATACCGTTTATAATCAGTATACATTTCAGACAGGTATTTTTTTCACTTTTGGTCAGTCAAGCTTGTTGATAGAGCTACTTTGCAGTTAAATTGAGATACAGAAATTTTGTAGTCAACCACAGGTGAATTGAAAGGGTGCCAATTTTCCGTTTATTATCCGTATACATTTTCAGCAGGTGTTTTTTCATCAATGTTTGGTCAGTCAAGCTATGTTGATGAGCTACTTTGCAGTAAATTTGGAATACAGCAATTGTGTAGTGAAAACAGGTGAATAGATAGGTGCCAAAAATACCGTTTTTTACTCCGTATACATTTCAGACAGGTGCTTATTTTCACTTTTGGTCATCAAGCTTTGTTGGATAGAGGTACCTAGAACTTAATTTGATAGACAGCAATTTTGTAGTCACCACAGGTGAATTGATAGGTGCCAAAATAACGTTTATTATCCGTATACATTTCAGACAGGTGTTTTTTTTTCACTTTTTTGGTCAGTCAAGCTTTGTGATAGAGCTACTTTGCAGTTAAATTGAATACAGCAATTTTGTCAGTCACCACAGGTGAATTGATAGGTGCCAAAAATACCGTTTTATTATCCGTATACATTCAGACAGGTGTTTTTATCACTTTTGGTCAGTCAAGTTTGTTGATGAGGTATCCTAGCACTATTTGAAGACAGCAATTTTGTACGTCACCACTAGGTGAATTGAAAAGGTCCAAAATACCGTTATTATCCGTATACATTACAGGACAGGTGTTTTTTTCTCTTTTGGTCAGTCAAGCTTTTGTTGATAGAGCTACTTTGCAGTTAAAATTTGAATACAGCAATTTTGTAGTCACACAGGTGAATTGATAGTGCCAAAAATACCGTTTATAATCAGTATACTTTTCAGACAGGTGTTTTATTCACTTTTGTCTGTCCAAGCTTTGTTGAGATAGAGCTACTTTGCAGTTAATTCTGGAATACAGCCATTTTGTAAGTCTCCACAGATGATTGATAGGTGCTAAAAATACGTTGTATTTACCGGTATACATTCAGACAGGTGTTTTTTTCCACTATTGGTCA
The DNA here is from genome assembly GCA_025379985.1 of Phyllomedusa bahiana. Taxonomy (NCBI): domain Eukaryota; kingdom Metazoa; phylum Chordata; class Amphibia; order Anura; family Hylidae; genus Phyllomedusa; species Phyllomedusa bahiana. The sequence goes on along the minus strand of JAODAL010048595.1, from coordinate 13,515 downwards.
TGTCAAGCTTTGTTGATAGAGCTACTTGCAGTTAATTTGATACAGCAATTTTGTAGTCTCCACAGGTAGAATTGAAAGGTGCCAACATACCGTTATTATCCGTATACCTTTCAGACAGGGGTTTTTTTTCACTTTTGGTCAGTCAAGCTTTGTTGATAGGAGATACTTTTACAGTTAAATTTTGAATACAGCAATTTTTGAGTCACAACAGGTGAATCTGATAGTGCAAAAATACCGTTTATTATCGGTATTACATTCTCGACAGGTGTTTTTTTCACTTTTGGTCAGTCACAGCTTGTTGATAGAGGTACCTAGCAATTAAATTGAAAGACCAGCAATTTATGTAGTCACCACAGGTGAATTGATAGGTGCCAAAAAATACCGATTATTATCCGTAATTAATTTTAGACAGGTGTTTTTTCATTTTGGCAGTCAGCTTGTGATAGAGCTACTTTGCAGTTAAATTTGAATACAGCAATTTTGTAGTCACCACAGGTGAAATTGATAGGTGACAAAAATACCGTTTATAATCCGTATACATTTCAGACATGGTGTTTTTTACTTTTGGTCAGTCAAGCTTTGTTGATAGAGCTACTTTGCAGTTAAATCTGAATACAGCAATTTTGTAGGTGCACCACAGATTGAATTGATCGGTTGCTAAAAATTCCAGTTTATTATCCGTATACATTTCGAGGACAGGTGTTTTTTTCCACTTTTGGTCATGTCAAGCTTTGTTGATAGAGATACTTTGCAGTTTTAAATTTGAATACAGCAATTTTGTAGTCACCACAGGTGAATTGAAAGGTGCAAAAAATACGTATATTATCCGTATACATTTCAGACAGGTGTTTTTTTCCTTTTGGTCAGTCAAGCTTTGTTGATAGAGCTACTTTGCAGTTAAAATTTGAATACAGCAATTTTGTAGTTCACCACAGGTGAATTGATAGGTGCCAAAAATACCGTTTATATCGTAATTACATTTCAGACAGGTGTTTTTTTCACTCTTTGGTCAGTCAAGCTTGTTGATAGAGGAACTAGCACTTAATGTGAAGACAGCAATTTTGTAGTCACCACAGGTGAATTGATAGGAGCCAAAAATACGTTTATCTATCCTGTATACATTTCAGACAGGTGTTTTTTTCACTTTGGTCAGTCAAGCTTTGTTGATAGAGCCTACTTTTGCAGTTAAATTTGAATACAGCAATTTTGTAGTCATCCACAGGCTGAAATTGATAGGTGCCAAAATACCGTTTATTAATCCGTATACATTTCAGACAGGTGTTTTTTTCACTTTTGCGTCAGTCAAGCTTTGTTGATAAGAGCTACTTTGCAGTTTAAATCTGAATACAGCAATTTGTAGTCACACAGATGAATTGATAGGTGCTAAAAAATACGTTTATTATCCGTATACATTTCAGACAGTGTTTTTTTCCACTTTTGGTCAGTCAAGCTCTTTGTTGATAGAGCTACTTTGCAGTTAAATTTGAATACAGCCAATTTTGTAGTCACCACAGTGTGAATTGAAAGGTGCCAAAAAATACCGTTTATTATCCGTAACATTTCAGAGCAGGTGTTTTTTTCACTTTTGGTCAGTAAAGCTTGTTGATAGTCTGTACCTGCACTTAAATTGAATACAGCAATTTTGTAGTCACAACAGGTGAATTGATAGGTGCCAAAATACCTGTTTAGTATCCGTATACTTTCAGACAGGTGTTTATTTCACTTTTGGTTAGTCAAGCTTTGTTGATAGAGCTACTTTGCAGTTAAATTTGAATACAGCAATTTTGTAGTAACCACAGGTGAATGATAGGTGCCAAAAATACCGTTTATTATCCGTATACATTTCAGACAGGTGTTTTTTTCACTATTGGTCAGTCAAGCTTTGTTGATAGAGTTACCTAGCACTTAAATTTAAGAATACCAGCAATTTTGTAGTCACCGCAGGTGAATTGATAGGTGCCATAATACCGTTTATTATCCGAATACATTTCAGACGGTGTTTACTTTCACTTCTTGGTCAGTCAGCTTTGGTGATAGAACTACTATGCAGTTAAAATTGAATACAGCAATTTTGTAGTCACACAGGTGAATTGATAGTGCCAAAAATACCGTTTAATTATCCGTATACATTTCAGACAGGTTGTTATTTCGCACTTTTGGTCAGTCAAGCTTTGTTGATAGGAAGGTACTAGCACTTAATTTCAATCCAGCAATTTTGTTTTGATTTGAGGGATTTGAGAATAGCTGATGATTTGCCGTCTTTTAATAGAGACTTTCCAAAAACTATTCCGATACCTTCTCAATTTTTATCTTTCTGAACATGAGTGAATTTCAAGTGGTAAGCGAGCCAAAAGAGGGGGGTGGACTGGTGGTAGAGGTACGAGAGAGGTTACTCCTTCCAGTGCCGGTGACAACCGCTGCCAGACGGCTCGTCAGTGCAGGACCGTCTAGGCCTATCATCGCTGGGCCACAGGCCCTGTGAATCTAGTCAACGAACAGCGTGCCAATCTGTCCTTCAGTGGTTAATGCAACCTGATCCAAGCAGTCTTACCTCCTCGTCCTCTCCACAGTTCACCTCGGCCACTAAATTGTCGTCATCAGCATCATTCAGCATCGTCCCAACATGAGCGAAGGCAGCCCAAATGTCAACTCGTGTACCACCACTGGTGATAAGTCATTTTCTGAGACCTCTTTGATGACCCCCCCCCATAATGTGGTTGGGGTAAGAAGCATGTTAAAAGATTAAGAGGCCAAAGAGGATGATTGTGTCTGCTCTTATCCTTTTGCTAATTATCTCCAAAGAGTCAGCTCTGGACGCCCAGTACTGATGCCATCAGAGGAGGATAAGGAAGCCGTCAATTGCAAAAAATCCTAGGACGGTCTGGCAACGCCGTTGCAGTGCCCCTTGATTGTAGCCCGCAGATCTCTGGATGCAGAAAGTCAGGACGACCAAGTACCTTGTGTTGATGGATGATGTATGATGGTGGATGACGACATTGCGACTCCATCGTGGCTTGTTCCGCAGAATTTTGCTATGCGAGCGCTTCATCACTGGGGGGGGGAGGGGGGGGGACCCGAGGGAGGAAGACGATGGGGAGTGTCAGTTCGGGTTACTCGCCTCAAAAATGGAGAAGGCGGTCCCAGAAGTCTGCTGATATGATTCCGCCAGCCACGGTCCAGTGGAAAACCTGATCCTCGCTTATCGCCATCAAAAGGTCCAGGCCTCTCAAGCCTGGCCTTCTTGTGCAAGCCTCTGATTCACCAGTTGCTCATATGCCGCCGTTGCCGTAACGCATAAGTAGAGGAAAGAATCGTAGGTGTTTAACACCACCAACATGTCTAGTCAATGCAGCGAATGGCATGAGGTTGAAATGGAGCAACAACTTGGCCAAAAAGGTCAGACCGACCCGGGCCTCCAACAATGTCACACCTCTGATCTCCGCCTCCTCCATCTCACGCACCACAAGCAGTTCCTCAGCTGCCCCATGTCTCTCCGAGTCATGATCAGGGATCAGCTCCCGCTTCAGCCTCCACCGTCGCCGAGTACCACCAGCAACACCAGAGGACCCATGCTACCCCTTTCTCCTTCCGCCAGTTTGACGACGCTGCACGCGTTACAGCGGGCCAGTCTCAGCAGCCAGCCTTCTGTCTTAGGTTTGGGAGCAGAAGAAACACTTTAACCCAAACCATCCAAAGCCAAAAGCCTGCATGTCGACATTGCAGGCTTTAGGGCCTTGGAAATGTTGCCTTTCAGTCTGGTGGACACAGATGGGTTCAGCCACGTCATGCCCTTGCTTGCCCAATACCAGATGCCGAGCGGCATTTCTTTGCAAGGCATTCCCGGCCTGACACGTGTCATCTAAAATTTCAAGCGCGTAGTCTGCATCTGTGTACGGAAAAGTCCTCTCACCACCGACACATGGACTAGTAAGCACGGCCCAAGGACTGCTATCATCTCTGTGACAGCTCACTGGGTGAGCGGCGGTGATGTATCTGTCATCGACGAGTGGCCTCAGGCTCGGCGCACGCTCTTCTAATACCGCAGGGATTGGTGCAGGGCTCTTTCCCCAAGTTCCTATTGGTGGCATAACGGGCCCAGAGAAACCAGGCCGTGTTGAAATTAATCTGTCTTGAAGACAGTCCAACAACAGGTCAGGAGCTGTGGACGGTCTCCACAACGAGACCGAGCGCTGGCTGGGTGACAAGAACCTTGTGCAGCAAGGTCAGTGTGCGATAACGGGCGAAATCTGCTGGCCGCCCTTAAGATCGGTAGGCTGGAGCACATCCCTTGCCTGCAAATGTCATTGAACCTCGTTTTCCAGAATTACTTAAGCGCTAACCCGGGTCGGACTGCCATGCTGAAGAAGGCTCGAGGGGACTAGAAGTGGAGGGGAAGTCTGAGTTTCGCACCAAATTCCGCCGTTCGCACCATGCTTCTACGCCGCCTGGTGCGTTGCAGAGTCAGCTCGGACTCCCCGTTCAAAACCGTCTCATTGTGGCAACGTGGCAACGTGCACACGCTGAATTCCACCCTCACGATGCTATAGCGATTGTGGGAGCAGAGCAATGCCATTACGCAGTCGAAGTGGACACATGGCACTGACAAGCAAGAAGTGCGGACCTCGGGGTGTAGCCACGAGAGTGGAGAAGTAAAAGAGCTCTGCACATCCTTGCCAGTTTTGAAGAAGCCACCAAAATGGTCAGTGCAGCAATGCCCTTGTCAGCATGACCATTGTGGTGTTCTTAGTTCTGGAACGATCTTTGGACTCACCCTCCTGAAACATCAGGTCCTCAGCCGATGGAGGTGGAGATGGACACAGATGTGGACACGGGGCTTTTTCTCTCCGTCGAAGATCAACAGGGCTCCGACAGTGTCAATGTAGCGGTCTTCATTAGCAGTGGTTCGGAGGGTCCCGGGACTGTGCAAGGCAGCGCATCAGCTCTCAGGTTGCATAATTTCAGGCAAGTCAGGGCTGTGTTGAAGCTGTGCTCGGAGCAGGGAGGAGGAGGAGGAGGAGGTATTCCTAGACACCGGACGTGGCCGACGTCCATGCTTGTGAATGAGGCTGGCGCGAATTGAGGCGGAGGAGGAAGATGAGGAAGTCAGTTGCTAGTGCCCTCGACCCAGAGGCTTGGGAAATCAAGGCTCCATCTCTCACATGAGTGTTTGGATGCTCATTTCCTCCAACATGATCTCGCATTAGGCCATCTCAAAATGAACACAGTTACTGGTGGCCACCCTTCCTGGATCCCCGGTACAAAAACAAAACTCAGCACTTTCCTTCCACTACCCAAATAGAAGAGTAAAATGCAGGAAATGGAGACCTGCTGATTGATCATTGGAGACATCTGTTGCGTCTGAATCACGTTCTTCAAATGTCACGGTGGAACAACATCAGCGACGTGACAGCATTAGAGGCGCCAAGTAGCCGTAGCGGCAGCAGCAGCAGCAGGAAAGGTGGCAAAAGCCTAATGGGTGACTTGGCAATATTTATTTACACTCACCAACGCATGCAATGCAGGGCACAACATCAAACACAACAGAGACCAGCTTTAAGATCATGGTGCATGACTATCTGCGTCTCAACACCGATGTTTTTGTAGTGTCCCCGGACCCAATTGAGACTTTGGGTATCCAAAATGGACGAATGGCCCGAGCTGGCTAGCACGCCATAGAGGTGTTGTCTCCTGCCACAACAGCCAGCGTCATAACTGAGCGGACCTTCAGCACTGCTGGAGGTGAGTCATTAACCCAACCCCCCCCCCCCCCCCTCCCCCCCCCCCCCCCCCCCCCCCCCCCCCCCCCCCCCCCCACCCCCCCCCCCCCCCCCCCCCCCCCCCCCCCCCTGACAACGCATCTGGCTTTCCACAGATAATGTGGAATCGTTTGACTTTTCATCAAGATGAATCAGGCATGGATCTCTGATGTTGTGGCCCAATTGCCGAGGTCACTCCAATTAGTTGACGGTCTACTTTCACAATCCTCTTCAACAGAAAATTGGTCCTCTTGAAAATGTTTTTTAATGTTCATTTCATACTGCCAATTTTTATTCTCAAGTTCCCAACAGTTCGTATTTGCTGGTTTGCTGTGGAGGTGACTGTAAAAGACACCAAGGTTCATGACTCAAACCCATATTCCATTTACTCACTTCATCTTAGAATTTTTCGCATTGTCAATTGAGGTTTTGGAGTCCATGTTGCTCACAATATTTTATACAGTGGCTGAGAAGTCATATATTATAATTTTTTAGGGTCATGTTGCTGTGAGATAAGCACTAATCATGGGTCCTGTGAACAGAAATGTGGCTTCTAAATGCATTTCTCCTCACAATTTTTAACAGTGTGAGAAGTCAATATTTATAATTTTTTGGGTCATGTTGCTGTGGAGATACAGCAATAATCGTAGTCCCTTTGGGAACAGAAATGGGGCTTCTAGTGGCATCTTCTCCATACATTTTTACAGTGGAGTGAGAGTATTTTTATAATTTTTTGGGTCATGCTGCTTTGAAATGCAGCAATACTACAGGTCTATTCTAAAAAATGTTGTTTCTAATAGACATTTGTTCTCACAATTGTCAAAAGTGGCTCAAGGCGTCATGTTTTTCGAATTTTTGGGGGCATTTTGCTGTGACATGCAGCTATAATAAGGTCCTATTATTAAAAAACAATAATGTTGTTATCCTAACAGACATTAGTATCTTCACAATTGTCAAAAGTGGTCATGGGTCATGTTTTGAATTTCTGGGACATTTTGCTGTGACAATGCAGCAAGACTACAGGTTCCTATTGTAAAAAATGTGGTTTCTAACAGGACATTTGTTCTTCACAAGTCAAGAGTGGCTCAAGGGTGATGGTGTATGTCAGAAAACAGGAATAGGATAGGACATTGTTAATGGACACATATTGCAAAATGTACTTGTGTTTTTGCACAGATCTTTAACTATAGCTAGCAATCCCCTGTATTGAGACAACCTATTTAATACAATTAAAAAGAGAACAAAGACATGGTGGGAGTCAATCCTATTTTAAAAATGTGTTTTTTAGAATAAACTTGCTAAAAAACTTGCGAATGTAAAAATGCTGGTAAAAGAAATTCCTCTGAATTGTACAAGGGAGGTACAGGAAGACTTGACCAAAAAGGGGGATGTAGGTTATTCAGAGGACATGGAGTATGGAGCATGGACAGAGAACAAAGTACAGAGACAATTTCTCCAGCACGTTGAGTAAAATGGAGAAAAAGAATGCAAGAAAAGGGGCACCTGGGTGTAACAGGAGCGTTTAACCAACAGTATTTCCAAGTGAAGATCAATTGGTCCACACTCATCACGGAGGGCGAAGCGCTACCCTGGTCTTGACTGTGTTACTGGGGAAGGCTGGGGTTCTTACCTCACACTTCCGCATTCCGCACTCTGCTTCAGCACTGACTGTTTTCGTTGCTGACGTCATAAGGGCATTTTTACCGTTTATAGATGAACGGACGCAGCCTAGGGGCTCTCACCGCACCAATGTAACTCCGGCCCTGGCTGCTGAAACCTGCATGTTAATAGATGACAGACGCTAGCTTGGTCTTCACACGCCCCCCTGTAAGTCTGGCAGCAGCGACCTCCGGTTACAGGTTGGTTGACGGCAGCACTGGCTCTCACCGTTAGGGGCATTCTAGGAGAGTTCAAATTCTCTAAAAATCTGGTCTTTTGAAAAAGGGTGATTTCTGTGAGGTTAAGTAGTATCAAAAAGGGGTCCAGGTGGACACAAATTGCACAATTTGAGGCTTAAAAATTTTCTGGGCTGGAGTTCACTATGGGGTCGCATCATTGATCTCCAGGGGAGTCTGTCCCCTAATCAATGAAGAAGGACTTTGGAGGAAAAATGTAACATGGAATTGATGTGGCTGAATCAGTTCAGAAGCCCAGGAGGGCAAATGTCTTATCAACTATAGAAATGTTTTGGGGATGATTAGGACATTTTTTTTTATTAATTATGGGGTCGTGCGGACGAATTAACACATCTAACGTGTAAAAAAATACCTTTAAAAAATGCTGGGTGGGTGTATGTGTATGTTATCACACTTGAAAAAATGCAAAATGATAATAATGTAAAAACTATAAATAAACTTCCTAAATAAATTCTGTAAACAAATGTCAGTTACCTAAAAATATTCTAAATGACAGTCAACTGTACAAAATAGGCTTAGTGCCCACATTTGTGATCTGTGGATCAAATAAAAAACAAAAAACAGGTTTGGGGCTAATGTTGTGGCCAGGACAGATATAGTCAATGTCCAGTTCAACTAAAATGGTGGTTCAAAGACTCCTTTTTCCGGATATTTTTAATCTGGGGGTCGAACAGGTTTAAGGGTCATACTGCGGTACAGGACAGATCTTGTCAATTGTCCAGCTTCACAACTAAAATGGTGGTTCATAAGACTCTTTTTCCCGGCACTTTTTAATCTGGTGAGGTAAGACAAGTTTTAAGGGTCATTCTTGAGGATACGGACCTGATATAGTCAATGTCCAGTTCAACTAAAATAGTGGGTTCAAAGACTCCTTTTTCCGGCACTTTTTAATCTGTGGTGTTCAGACAGGTTAATGGTCATTCTGCGGGTACAGGACAGATATAGTCACAATGTCCTGTTCAACTAAAAATGAGTGGTTCATAAGACTCCTTTTCACGGCCACTTTTTAATCTCTGTGGGTCAGGACAGGTTTAATGGTCATTCTTGCGCGTAAGGTACAGTATAGTCAATGTCAGTTCACAAATAAAATGGTGGGATCAAAGACTCCTTGTGGCGGTAGACTTTGTAATCTGGGGGTCATGCAGGTTTGGGGCTCATGCGTGTGGTACCAGGACGCAGGTGTATAGTCAATGTCCGTTCAACTAAATTGGTGGTTCATAAGACCCTTTTTCCGGCACTTTTAAATCTGGGGTCATGCAGGTTTGGGGCTCATGCTGTGGCCCCAGGACAGGTTTTAGTCATTGTCCAGTGAAACTATAAAATGGGGTTGAAAGACTCCTTTTCCGGCACTTATTAAATCTGTGGGTCAGGCAGGTTTAATGGTCATACTGTGGTACAGAAAACAGGTATAGTCAATGTCCAGTTCAACTAAAATGTGGGTTGAAAGACTCCTATTTCTGGCACTTTTTAATTGTGGGTCAGACTGTTTTAATGTGTCATTCGTGCGGTAGCAGGACAGATATAGTCAATGTCCAGTTCAATAAATGGTGGTTGAAAGACTCCTTTTTCGGAGTTTCTAAATGTGGGGGGTCATGCAGGTTTGGGCTCTATGCTGTGTTCCCCCTCCCCGCCGCCCTCCCCCCCCCCCTGCCCCCGCCCCGCAGTCAATATGTGATATATCAATGTCCAGTTCAAGTAAGAAAGGGATGGTTCAAATCATACTCGCCTCTCTGGCCTTTTTAATTTTTGGGTGATGCGGTTTATCGAGTCATGCTGTGGTTAACAGAACATGGATAGAGTATGGTCTGTGACTTTTTTTCTGTGGCTTTTATAAACTAAGTGTTTGCCTAAGATGTTGCATGATATCAATTTGACTGTTGTGGATGTTTATATCCAGCTTCCTCCAGCCCTGTATTGGGTTGTTAGAATGAAGGTGTTGTTTGCTCTCCATAGACTTTATTGGTCAATCGGCGTTAATCTATATCGTCTATCGGAAATCGTCTGATAATTGCCGATATTGACTATCGACCCGATGACGATAGTCAACGTAATCGCTCATCACTACTTATCACCTTCGGCTGCCTCGACCTAAAAATTATTTCCAAATATGCTACTTTCTTGACAAAATTGCTTGTTCATACCATTAACATCTCCCGTCTGAGTTACTGCAACACTATTTTCTTTTGGCCTCCTTTCTGTTTTTTTTATTTCCCCTTCGACCCCAAAATTTTCCTAAACTCGCTGCCCAAGCTTATCCCCCTTTCCCCCCTTCGCTACTCCTCTGTTCTTCCCTCTGCCAATCCCATCATTGGCTACTCATTGCCCAGAAAATGTGGTCCAAGCTGCTAACAATGACATATGAAACCTATTCAAAACCCATCCCCTCCAAAATCTCTACCTTTAAGGGGTTCTCCAGGAAATGAAGAAAGCTAAATAAAAAAACCTTAAAATGTCAAATAAAAAAAAATTTCCTAAAATATCTTTAATTAGGAAAGTTTGCTCGTTTTGTTTTAGGGGTTTAATCATTACAGAAGAACAAAAGGGCCCGCCGGGCTTCTTCCCTTTGAAAAAACCCGTCTACAGGAAGAAAGGGCAGGAATTCCCGAAATTTTTCCCTTTTTAGGTTTTCTGGCCCTAAATGGGGGATGTGGGTGTGCTCAGCAGTCTGCAGGTAGAAAAAAGGGAAACTGAGGGGTGTTTAAAATAAATTTTATCAATAAATTTGGTGTATATTTTTGAAAATTTGAAGTACAGCTCAAACTTGGGGGAAGCCCGGGTGTTGTGGGACATGTCATTTTTAAGCAGCGCACCTAGCAGCTGTAGCTCTGCCCACTAGTCCAGTGATAATAGCGACTGTAAGTCATTCACACACTGGATTGTGGCAGATAGTTACTGCTTATCTCTAGTATTACCATATGTTCTTATTTTTTTGGGTTTCTCACACAACCCATTCAATGTCACTATGCATACCTAGTTCCGCCGCAACAGAACGTGGATGCCCTCCTCTCTCTGTCCTCCGGGGCTGCCGTTAGTCACCTCTCCTGACTCCTACTCTGCTCCCACTCGCTGTCTCTGGTTGGCACACGTGAACCTGCTTTCTAAGGCGCACGCAGACCAATTCTCAGAAATATAAAGTACCACTGATGTCCAATCACCAGGTGCTGGACCCTTTGTTACATCACTTCCCCCAACGTTCACCGCCAGTGTATCGGTGTATTTTTCAAGTGTCTATTGTTTCGTTTATGCTATTTGGACTTTGACCATTCTCTGCCTGCCACATGCCCTGACCCTTCATACCCATGATTGTCTGCTGAAAAACACGGAAAAATGGGACATTAGTTGCTCAAAAACACAGCACAAGGCCATACTCACAGCTTAATGGCTGGACTAGACTAAACCCAGTAGAAGGCAACACTTACCCCTGTGCTACTTGGGAAAGATAAACAGGTGCAGGTAATTGCTGAACAGTAGCTCACACACCCCTCCACTAGGGGAACAATTAGACTGCAATTACAAGTCCTGTAGACCAGCTCCAATGCACGGAAAACAGAAGAATTTAACATAGAGGCAGTCCGGGCTAATTTAAAAAGCAATTTTTGCTAATATTTATTCCATCTGTTTAAAAGATCATACATCAACAGACGTGAGAAACACACAGTTAAAGGGATAGAGTGTTCAGACAGCCGACGCGTTTCGGGTCACATGACCCTTACCCTTGAGTAAGGTTCATGTGACCGAAACGCGTCGGCTGTCTGAACACTCTATCCCTTTAACTGTGTGTTTCTCCTGTCTGTTGCTGTATGATTTTTTAAACTGATGGAATAAAGAATAGCAAAAATTGCTTTTTAAATTAGCCCGGATTGCCTCTACGTTGAATTCTTCTGTCTTTCGTGCATTGGAGCTGGTCTTAGGACTTGTAATTGCTGTTTCGTTTATGAAGTGTGGAGGTTCCACGGACAAGCTCATGAGGAAACAACTTGAAAGGGGGATTCAGACAAACAGGGAGCTGTTTAAACTTCTAACATTGTGCTTCAAAATTTAGACTGCACATTAAATGATACCGGTTAACCAGTATGCAGAAAAGCCACAGTATAATACATTTTGCACAAATCCAAAAAATACCGATAAGACAACCACTTAAATGCCTTCAATGTATGAGGAGGGTTTTGCGGTATTATAATGTATAGTTTGGGATGAGAGGGTTGCCATCAACTGAAAAGTGTAGTGCCCATGTTGGCTACCGCCTTTTATCCATTACTTTTTAAATTTGGGGAAGGTGCCACCCTTTTTTTGGGGTGTCCAAACAGAAATACAACCCCCCTTGCTCCCCAGTACTTTTGGGCAAAAAAATGACATACTGGAAAAATATCAAATATGAGGTATTAGTTGATACAGTGGCCATGGTACATAAGCTCGCAAGGCTCCTCATCTCTTATGATTATCTCCTGCCAGACCTGACCTTTCTGTCTGCCTACCAACCATGTCTTGCCTGCTACTCATGTACCAAGCCTGAACCTTCACTGTCACCACGAGCGGCTACATCAGAGCTAGTGACTTGGGAGTCCCCCGCAGCGAAGTCCATCCCGCCTTGCAGCTGACTCTGGTGAACACCAGGGGGCTCCTTAGACTCTGTTCCCTGGCGTGGTTTAATAAATCATCTCTCTGGTGTCACCCGTGATACTTAATCTCCAGATGCCTCATCTCATACAATCTATACTCCTCACAGGATCTTTTTCTCTGCTCTTGTCAGCTCCTCACACAACTGTCTCCAAGATTTCTTCCATGCATCCCCCATACTCTGAAACTCATTACCCCCAACTCATTAGGATCTCCAGCAACCTCAAAACTCAAAACTTCAGAATAGCCTACAATTTACAATAACCCTGATGCCAGTAGACCATATTACACACCTCTCCCTTCTTACCTTCCCTCTCCCTCTTTTCTGTTGTAGATTGTAAACTCTTGCGGGCAGGGTTTTCTCTCTTTTGATCGTGTGTTATTTGTGTTATTGTTTTTATTCTAAATTTTTTTTTTGCAAAATAGTGTTATCGAATGTTTCTAAAAGCTAAGTTTGTAACTCGAACCGGGCATTTTACTGTTCATTCGAGTAAAAATTTATTTACACAACTTTTCATTTCTTTTTCAGCGGTTTTCTGGGACTTTTGGCGGCCATCCAGTCACCTTTTGCACTTTTGGCGGCCATCAAACAGGCAAGCCACAGAAGTGAAAAAACTTAATCGCAGGTGTAGGGCTCTCATTGGCTGCTATAAAAACATGCCAGTTATATATATTTCACTGTATTGCTTGTGAAAACCATTTTCAGCTCACTCTCTGTATGTCGAGCTCTTTGTTTTTTAGATGCTTTTTCGTTCAATAGAATCAATAGTTATGGAGTTTGGTATGGTGGCTGCTCTTTTCCCCCCCCAAAATGTTATTTTGGGAACTTTTGCAGGCCCGATAACACCTAACTCTATATCATGGATATATATTACGAGTGCCCCGATTGCTAAATCATACTCAGTTCCAAAAAGTTTTTTTTGTCAGTTTTGAGGATTCAGTAAAGTATAATACACTTCTCCAAATCTCCTATGTGTCAAAGGGGCTTTGGTCCCCTAGGGTGCGGGCAACCCTGCACCTGCTACCGCTATCTCCTAAGATACCCCTGTTTTGCAAGCTGTCCTCCTCTTTTCAGTTAGGCATTGAGAGGAATTTAAGTATTTTACCTCAATTTTTTTCTGTCACTCTTACAGCCAAAATTTTTTTCCCTAAGTTGTTACGAATGGATGGGAATTACAGCTTCTCCCACCCGAAAAATTTAAAAATTTTAACCCCATATTTTTTTC
>JAODAL010048594.1:0-28865 GCA_025379985.1 Phyllomedusa bahiana | reverse complement strand
GGAGGAGTCTTGAGGTTGTAAGACGCATTTTGGGATATGCTTGTTTGAAATGACTATGCTTAGGTTGGTAATTTGGGTCCAAAAATGGATTATTATTGTAGGAATGAGGTCTGGTTGTGTTTGTTGGGTTAAATCTTGCGGTTGATATTCAAAAACTTGATACTGAGGTTGAAATTGATTTATTTTTGGGGTATTGGGTAGTTGTGCCATTGGTACAAGATTCTTTTTGTCGTCATGAGCTTTAGGCGGCCGGCCTCTTTTATGATATGTCCGGATGGGTTGCAGTAAAAAACAAGTTTTCGGGTTTGGTTGTCCGCCAGAGTGTGTTTTTGGGAAAGGTCGCGAACCTTTTCTCTTGATTGGAGTCTGTATTTTGATCCCCGGGGAAAAACTTGCATTGGTTGATTGTAGGTATGGTGGGGCTAAAGGGGCAAGAGCCCTGGGGGGAGCTCTTGAAGTGGGGTCACTTTAGAAAACCTTCTTTAATTGTTGGGTGAATCGTTTTTCCCTTAGCAATGGGAGAATTTTGTTCCGGTTAACTCTCATTTTCTGTTGAATAGTTTCAAAGTCCCAAGAGGTTTAAGTAAACTATAAAAACGGCATTGGAGGTTTTTGTGAGCTTTTAGTGTTCTGTCAAACCAGGGCCCGGGAATAAGGCGACATCCGGTGATAAAATTTCCACGGTTCAGTAGGACTCTAAGTAGTTTGAAGTTTTCAGGGGATTACCCCAAGGTTCCTTGGCCCAAAAATGAAGCGACGGAGAATTTTTTCCCCAGATGAGTAAGTACTGATGCCAAAAACAGTGTCTTCTTGTGGGGCTGATTTGATGATGGGCCCAAAAAATTTTTCCCCCCCACCCTTGTGCGGGGAAACAGGGTATAGATCTTTCCAAGAGGCAAAATAGTTTCTGTACGGGTTGATGCCAAAGGTAAAATGCATGGGTTTTTTTCAGGGTCGGGATTTGGGTCAGAAAATTATTGACTTGTTGGGGAAAAGGACATATATTGGTTGACCCTGGGGTTTTGGTTGGCGCTGATGGATGAAAGGTAAAAAACCGGCAGAAAAAAGGGAAATTTCCAGTGGAGGTGATGGTGGTGGTGCTCCCCAAAAGGTAGGGGTAAGTCCATGAATGATTTGGTTCGGGGTGGTGGAGGTAATGTGGGTGATTTTGCAACGGAATGAGGATATCCTGGAAAGAGTGAAGTTTTTGGGGAGTTAGGGGTTTTTGGTAAGGGAGACCCTATATCTTCGACATTTGGCTTAGTGTTTGTAAGTACCACTATCCGTTTTCATATGGAGGAATTGGCTTGTGTCAAGTAATGCGGCGGTAGGGCCTGTAAAGTCGGGGGTGGGAAGAAAAGATGCCGAAGAAATGACGGTTGGGACAGGGTTTGGGAAATTGCCGTTGGGCCCACTTGAAGTCGTTATGTATAGTTTGTTTCAGCAGCTGAAAAAATTTTGTTTATGGGATAGTTTTTATAACGGGCCCAATAGATGGTAATGTAATCACAGTTTAATTTTCCTGTGAGGGGACGAGTCGTGGACACGGAAAAGGGCACGCACCAGAACGTAAATGAAGTCATCAAGGTTGCTGTATCTCTCTCCCACCGTATTAAAACAATTTGGCCGTATGCCCCCACGATGGGGGAGATTGCCTTTGCAGGTTTGACAACATGTAGTATCTGAAATAAATACCCCCCATAATGAAGGTAAGAGTGGTGTTTGTGTCCCAAATTGAGGGTAATGAACGTACAAACGTAGGTGATTTGTTTCATTTTTAGGGTCCAGATATTACCCTTGGGGGTTTAAAGTAGTTTGCCAAGGTGTGTGCGCTTTGGAGTTTGATGATGGACCGTGGGCGTATCCCCAGAGAATTTGGGTTTTTTGATTTTGTGTCTCTTTAGGCAGCAGTGTGAGTGCTGTGGAATAGGAAAATACTGGGGTCCTTTAATTTGGGTTGAGATGGAGTCCGGCACCCTGAAGCAATGGCATTGCCCCCCCTCCTTAGCATTGAAATCAAAATAGGGGTGGGGGGTGCCCTAGAAGTGTGAGAAAAGGTTTTATAGGGGTTTGGGGGGGGTGGTTGTGATGTTGCAGGTGTGCTGGCAAGAAGTTATCACCGACGTTGCATAATTTTGTTTAAAAATTATGTAAACAATTTGGGTGATGGAGGGAGATAGGAGTGGAAGTTGGGGTTCAAGAGGCGCTTTTTAAATTCAACCGGAATTTCCCGGGTTCTTTGGATTGTTAGGATCAAGTTGGGCCCACAGGAAATGCAAAGGGGGGGGTTTTGGGGGTTTTGCCTTTCCGGATACAGAAAATGTTTGGACTTCATAAAAATGGCTACAAAAAATAATGGGGGGGTTCGGGCCCGGGGGAGTGGGGAAAAGAATCCCGGGAGGGGCAGGAGTTGGGGTTAAAATAAAAGGTGTGATCGTGTTGTAGTTCCCTCCCACAATTACGCACTTTCAGTGTTAATGGAATTTGTGACGCCCAGCCCACCAAATTAAAGTCGCCATTTTGGGAAAATGGCGGCCCGCTCCCCCTTTATACATAGCTTCAAAAAATCCTTTTTATTTTTCCATTCAGTTTCATGTTTTATGCTTTCAAAAGACATCGTTATTTTCTTTCAGTGCTTGTCTCCCAAATACTAGGTTTTTAATCTTTGTTTTTTATGCTCGTTACACAGAGCGTAATTTGCTTTTTTTTCAAATCTCCTATTTTTTTACTATTTTTTTTTTCCGATCAAACTACTCGACTGCACTTTTGATGGCGCTATAATTTTTTCGTACGCCAAGCCGGGGGAGAAAAAGAAGTGGGCCTCGAGTAGAACCCCCCCTTTCAGTGCTTTGAATCTAAGCAAAATTATACACTCTGCCAGAATTTCAGTGTGAAAGATAACAAGTGATGTAGCTTGATATTAAAATTAACCCTGAAGCAGTTTTTCTTGCTAACAAAACAGAAAAAATTAACACACGTGTGTTGAGATTAAGTCCCGAAAAATATCTAAAAAATAATCAATGTTTTGTCTCGCAGGTAATCCAAATATTTCAAAAAAAAAAATGTGATCATCTGTCAAAAACAGGTATCAGAAACAAAATCTTTGTCTATACAGGTATAGAAACCAAGTCTTTGTCATCCATCTGTATAACAGGCTAATTCCCAAAACTCATTGTGTATTACGGGTATCAGAAAAAAGATCTTCGTCTATACCTCTGTATAACGGCTAATCTCAAAAATTTTATCGTGTATAACAGGTACAGAAACCCCAAAATCTTTGTCTTTAAATTGTATAAAGGTAAACTCAAATCTCATCTGTGTATTACAGGCTATAGAAACCAAGATTTTGTCTTCCCTCTGTGAAAAAGGTAATCTCAAATCTCATCTGTGTATAAAAGGGCTTATGGCCTACTCTTTAACCATTTCTTAGTCGTTGTCTAAATAGCAGGCTTTGGCAATTGGCCCCGTTCTCTTAGGAATGCAGATAAACTGTCTTAACTATATCTGTATATAACTTATAAAAGGCTTATAGTAACTCAAATCTGATCATTGTTATAACTATATCTGTATATAAATTTTTATAAATTATGCGGCTTTGGTCTCCCATGGGGTCGCTTTTCTTATATCTCTTTTTTTTTTTCCTTTTAGGGCCCCGTCCTGACTACATGAAATATGATACTGAAAGGAAATACCTACCATTTGTTTCTTTACAGGCAACAAGCGAGGCATTAATTTGGTAGGTTTAAAGTTACGCATATGATCGCTAAAGTGCCAGAGCCCCACGCTAGAGGCACCCCTGAACGCTTACAAGGTCTCCCAAGGGAGGCGACAACCAAAACCAAAAGCTTTCAAATAGAAAGTCCGAAAAAAAATATAAAAAAAACGAAATGGACAGACTTGAAAGATCAAAAAAAGTTTTTTCCCCCGGCAAGTTTCGCTCTAAACAGGCCTTTCTCAAAACAAAAAAATAAGGTGAAACCAAAATATTAAAAGGCAGTGTAATCAATCAAGTGATCAACCTTTTAAAAGGGACTACGTAAAAATAGTGACATATTGAAAAAGTACAAAGTAAAAAATAATCTTGTGAACATATACAAAATTTTGTAATGATCGTGCCCTTTTTAAGAAAAACAGATAAAGTCCAGACTGAAAGTTGTAATTTTCCTTTTTTTTGTGGGGTTGATCAGGCCCAAGTGTTCGGGCACTCGGACCCTTCAGTCCATTTGGGAAAAAGGGATAGCCCCCCTCCGGATAGTCGTCCTCGGCGTTTTTAGAGCCGGCACCCCCTGTCAAGTGTTAAATAGGTGTGGAATTATTTTGTTCCACTCCTTTATCAATTAATCCCCCTCCCCAATTTTTTATTTTTTTTGTTGCCGGCACCGGGGCTCTAGAAGTTTTCCCATACGGGCTGGGACAGAAATCTGAAGTTTAATAACAGTAAATTATTTTTCCAATAGAAATTTTTATTACATGACTATTCTATCACCAATTGATTGGTTAATTGGTGGGGCGCTAAAAGAAAGTTTTAAAATAAGCATGTACCTAGGAATTTTTAATTACACCATCAAACGGGGGGGCCCCCCTTTTTTCAGAAATCTTAATTTCTTCGGGCTTGTTTAAAAGGGGGTTGAGATCTAATTGGAAAGGGGGGTGCCAAAAAAAATTCCCCCAAAAAATGAACCCCAAAAAGTTAAATTGATAAACAGGGTTCTGTTTTTTTCGAAATTCACCCTTACAAAATTGACGAAAACGGGGTCTCCCACAACTTTTTTCCCAAACTACTGTCCAACGATTGGGGGCTTGGGAAAAGGGGCCCTCAGTTTCCGTTTTTTCGAAGGAGGGAAGGGGGGGGCTTAGTCCATCTCCCAAAGTCGCCTACGTGCATTTAGGGGCTTTTCTTGGTTTTGGCGGGGGGCTTTTTGCACGGTTTCTATGCCCAAACCCCTGTTTTCCCCCTTGGAAAAAGGAAATTTTGCCGGATTATGGATGGTTTTTTTTTAACTAAACCCTTTAATTTTCGTAAAAAAGGGGCAATTTTGAAAATAAACCCCCTTTCAACCCAAAAAAGAGTTTTAAAGGCACTCAAATCACTTTCTTCCCCATACTGATGCTCGGTTTGAAACTGCAGGAGATTGTCTTGACCATGTCTAACATGCCTAAATGCACTGAGTTGCCGCCATGTGATTGGCTGATTAGAAATTAAGTGTTAACAAGCAGTTGGACAGGTGTACCTAATAAAGTGGCCGGTGAGTGTACGTATGAAGCATTAGCTGATATGACACAATCCCAAACGCTCTCCTCTTTATTATCTGGGGGGAGGAGGAAGTCCTTGAATCTGGCTTCTAGCAGACACTGCATCTGCCTCAAGGAAAGCTGTGTGAGAGATATCTGATACTTCGATAAGGATGTATAGCAGTAAAAGCAGTTTAACAAACTATCTGATGAGCTTAATAAGAATATAATGATGAAACAGACTTCTGATGTTTTTTCCTTAAATTACCAACTTGACAAATGTACTGATGCCTGCTCCATCCCTCCACACTTCCAACACTGTACCAAGCCTGGCTGCTGGCTGCATTGCATGCGGCAGCACTGAGCTGTCACTCTGAGTGATCTCAGGGTGGCAGGAGGCTGGAGAGAAGGAGAGAGGAGCTAGTCTCCTGCCGCCCTGAGATCGCTTAGAGCGGCAGCTCAGTTTGGCCGTGTTCAATGCAGCTGGCGGCCGCGCTCAGCACAGGATATTTTGACTATAAGACGCACCACTGTTTTCCAGCCAAATTTGGGGGATAAAAGGGGAATTTTATAGTCCGAAAAATATGGTATTAGGTGGATAATTTTTATAATAACCTGTAATTAGTAATATTGTTCATCTTATATAGAAAAGATCAACATGTTCAAACAGACAAAGAAGAATAAAGATTGTCACATTTAAAACCAGCTCATCTAACCAATCTTTCTATAAAGCAAATTAACGTACGGACATACTCCTTTAAAGGGGTTGTCTCACTTCAAGAATAGCTTTGCCAAAACAAGTCACTTTGCAATATGTGTCCATTAACAGTGTCTTACCTTTTTCTAGATAATCCCCTCTTATATGGGCTGCATCAGCTTCTCAGGTCGCTATAGCTACAGACCTGTGGTTGATCTCTCCTGATGGGCTGCTGGCACTGGTCGCTACAGCTACAGATCTGGTGTCCTCAGCAGCTCATCACTGAAGGTCAGTAATAGCCAGTTAACACTGAATTCAAAATTGAAGCTAAGAAAACAAGACTGAGGGAAGATGAATTGATGTAGTGGGACAACACCTTTAACTACTTGCCGACCGTCCATAGTAGATAAATGTCTGGGCAGTGTGTCTGGGCAGTGGGAGTTTAATTCTGCATGGAAGTTCTGAAACCTCCGTGCAGAGAGTGCAGCTTTAGGCCTCGTTCACACGGCTTATTCTGCCGCGTATTGGCGCCGTACTGCGCGCCGGATTAGCGCTTCAGTACGGCGCCAATCTGCGGCAGCAATTACGGTAATCCACTGCTCTCATTGAGAACAGTGGAATCCGTCGCTCCTCCCCGCTCGGCGAATCCGCCGCGGGGGGAGAAAGTGACATGCACATTATTTACGGCGCGTACGCGCCATAAACAATGCATTGTCTATGGGGCCGGGAGGGGCGCCCCCGCCGCACTCCGGCCCCGCCCCTGTCCCGCCCCTTATTCACGGTGGATTTGTTCGCTCAATACGGCGCACAAATCCGTCGGGAATAAGCCGTGTGAACACGGCCTTACACTAATTGTATAGCTGTGCCCATGGAGAGCCAACTGTCAGTAAGCACTGTATATACACTTATACAGAAAGCCTCCTGGCGCCAGCGGTCACATGGTTTCTGGGGCTCAGTAGTTGCAGATGCTGCTGAGTCTTATCAGACCCTGGTCAGCTTTGCAGTTAGTACAGTGGGGTTGTTAAATAAAAACATATGTAAAAATCTTTCTGACCTTGTGGGGGGCACAATATGTAAAAATAAAATAATAGTAAAATCAGTTACAAAAATATTAATATAAAGAAAACACTAACATCATGAAAATTACCCTCTTCCTCCCCCCATCTTTCCTGTTTTTCCTTTGTTTCATTTATTGTCGTGCAGTCTACTTTTTTGGTTCAATTGAGGGCATAGGTCTTGACACTTGCAGAAATGTCTTTAAGTAATATTTGTTCATTTGTATCAAGTGTATCAGCTGTTTGGTTTATATATTCTCGCTTTAATGATTTACTACGCTATATCCTGATATTTTGTATGTTTTCTTCTCCTTTAATACAAATTTATTTAACAAAAAGAAAAATTGCTAACAGCCCCGGACACAATTTTTGGCCCTGCCCCAGACAACCCTAAGGCTTTATATCACCTATATGTAAATGTCTGTGATGGAAAAGTGACACAATTACAAAACATACTGTAGTACCACTTTCACTGTTAAAAGAATGAATAATAAAATGTAAAAGAATAATATTTTGTTACTATTCTTCGTGGCTTTGTCATAACCACAACAACCTCAACAGAACAGAGAGGCTCAGACTATAGGGAATCTTCCTTTGCATGTGTGGTAGGATGATGCATGCATACATACATAGAATAAACCGCACTTAATGGGATATGACTAGTATAGTAAATATATAACTACATTGAGAATAATCTAAACTAAAAAACATTTAAAAGCGCTTCATTAAGGTACAATTGTATTCAAAACATCCAAAACATGTAATAATAATAATAATAATCTTTATTTCTATAGCGCCAACATATTCCGCAGCACTTTACAAATTCAAGGGTAAACATACAGTCATTACACATTAAAAGTACTTACAGATGAGACACAAGGTGTGAGGGCCCTGCTCGTGAGAGCTTACAATCTATTAGGGTGTATGGGTGAAACATACGGTAAGAAGTGCCATGTTTACAATGGTCCGTCCATGTTTCATAAATAGGGGGTGGTTTACATGAAAAATGGATGAACCTGCCACCCAGACAGTACATCTATATACAGATAAGTGCCTGTGAGGGCCCAAGTGCAGGGAGTGACAGATGTGTGTGATAGCAGTTAGAGATCTTGGTGGGCCAGACCGAGAAGATGTATTTTCAGGGCCCTCTTAAAACTGTGAGGGTTGTGAATGTGCCTGATCGTCCGCGGTAGCATATTCCAGAGAATTGGTGCCGCACGTGTGAAATCTTGTAGGCGGGCATGGGAGGTTCGGATGATTGAGGAATGTAGTCTGATATAATCTGCAGAGCGGAGAGCACGGGTAGGGCGGTAGCACATGAGGACTAAGGGAGGGAGTTTGGGTGGAGCAGCAGCTGTGGAGGCTTTTGGGTGAGGTGGTAGTGCTGAGTTATATAACTGTAATCCTGTAATGGATGGGCATTACCCAGTGCAGTGAAGGACACGGGTAGAGGGCATCATGTATTGCGGCTGGATGAGAAAGACAGCCCTGGCTGCTGCATTCTGGACTAGAATTGTAGGAGGGGGTAGAGTTAGGGCAGAAAGGGGAGGGACCTCGATCAAGCAAGAGTCTGCAGTAGTCAAGACGAGGTGAAAGGAAATAAGAGGCACGTCAGTTATGAGGAGTTTGAAAAATTGAATTCGTTTCCACAGTGAGAAAAGGAACGGATTATGGAGATATTCTGAGGGTGAGTTGGACAGGAGCGGGGCAAGGGATTGGATATATGGGGAGAAGGTCTGATCAGAATCCAATAAAAAACCCCCTAGACAGCGGGCCAGCTGCCTAGGAGAAAATGGGTGGTACCACATACAGAAACAGAAATAGCAGGGGGGGGGGGGGGAGGGGTTGGTTAGTAGGTTGGCGGAAAGACTAGAAAGTTCAGTCTTTAGTGAGGTGTTTTAGGTTTTCCGATGGAGAGAGGACTGATGTCAGAGAAGCGGGACAGGACAGTTCATTGGTGTTTTGTAGCAAGGCTGAGTGATGTTATGGGAGGAGGGTGTTATAATTGGGTGTCACCCGCATACGAGCTATAGAGATGTAAATGGGAGCCAAATCTAACTGATGGTTTGGTCCAATGGGGGGGTGTGTACAATGAAAAGAGGAGAGGAACTAAGAAAAAATTGATCCCTGGGAGGAACCCCCAACTGCAAGAGGAATAGGAGAGGAGGGCGAACCAGAAGAGAGAGAAAACGAGACCATTGAAGGGAGCGGGTCAGAGAGGGTTTGTGTTCAAAATGAAAATGGTAATAGCCTAAAAAGGGCGGCTATTCTTTCCTTGTGGGGGTTCAAAATTTATTTATAAAAATAACATAATGGGTGCCACCGCGGAAACACATTCACAACAGGCCTTGCTGGCTATGCAACAGTGCTTTCTGATGTTATTCACAAAAATGGTGGCTTTTTTTTACTGTGGGGGTTAGCATCAACACTCAGGTAGCAGGCCCGGGATTTGGCCAGACACAGAGACGGGGGGGGGACACTGCATTAAAAGTCCAAGTACAAGGCTGTGCCTGGGTTTTATTGAATTGGCAAATCAAAAAATAACACAGCCTAATGTCAAGGGCAAAAATATTACAAAAACAAAAATCCTGCTCCTGCTGAGCTCTAACCTAAAACCGTAATGGCTCTGACCCCTGGACTACAGCAGAGACCACAATCAGTGCCTCTTGTACAGAGGGAACCTTTAATGCAAGAGTAAACAGGGGCAGTTTCCCATGTGGCTTGCTAGCATTCCACCATCCAGCTGCCCACTGACAGGCATGCAGACCCGGCTTATTAGGCCTTGGCCTTCCGCCTTCACCAGGGGCGGTGGAGTGGCCACCCACCCCAGCTCTTTGACCACTCCAGGAAAAAAGCCGACCGGACACAAGCAGGAGGGAACAGCTTTATACTTAAAACATGTCAGCAGGCAGAGTGCTTATGACCACACAGGTGACTGTCGCGCTATCCCTTCACCGAGTCCAGGGCAACTCGGTGACACCGTCTATCCATGCGCTCCCTATAGTACGTATGAGAGAATTCTAGGGGAAATGTATTTCCCACAAATAATGTTCGCCTGGGGTTCCACTGTCTTACATACCCTCCCCTCTGTTCGAGCCTTGGTGGGGTCGCGACACCTTTTAAGCCATCAAAAACTGTGGACTCTTGGGACAGTGCGTCAGCATTGCTTGCAGTTTTCCAGCCCTATTGTTCCACGGAAAAGCTTATAATTCTGTAATGTCAAGAACCACCTTGTGCTCTTGCACATTTTTTCTCTTTTGCATGGGTCATTCAAGGTTAGTGGCGACTTGGTCCGTGATTTACCTAAAGGCGTATTCCCAGTTGGTAATTACTTGAGGGGACTCGAGGGCCACAACTTGTGGCCAAACACTCCCACTCAACATTACTATAGGTTACGCTCAGGCGGCGGCGTGAGCTTTTGCTTAGGATATGTGACCGGGGTTGCTTCGTCTCCATCCACTGCTGGGAAAGTAATGCATCGGCCCCACGGGTTCAGACGCATCGGTCTGAACAATAAATTCCTTCTTTAAAGTTAGGGTGACTAGAAAACTGGTTGTTTTTTACCACAGGGATTTTTTAGTTTGAATAGGCCTTCCTGCTCCTGGCTCCAGGTAAACCACATATGATTTTTACTGTGCCTTGTCAGGGTCTGTTGAAGAGTAGCCGGCTATGCTAGCGATAGTTCGGAATGAACCTCCGATAATACCCTAACTATACCTAAAAATAGCCACTTACCTTGCTTCTTTGTTGTTTTTAGGTTGTGGCCAGCCTTGTTATAGCCTTTACTTTATTGATTTGCGGTTTTATGGACACTCTACCAATTACCCTACCCCAGGGTTTTACCGGGGATTCTTCCAGACCCTTAAAGGCACACATTTTTAGGATTTGCTGTAAGACCCTGCTTCTCACTAAGCGTAATTCCAGCACAGCCTCGTACCTTAGTAGGTGGCTGTTCCAGTCCCAACTTAGAAGAATTAATTATGTCGTCGGAGGATTCGCTGGATGGGCAATAACGACGATGAGGGACTTAGAGAAGTACTTTCCATTAACACTTTGGAAGGGTTGATGTGGCCCCCATGCAACCCAAAATTGGTATGGCGGGGAAACATAACTGGAAACAGGAACAATTGGGGGTGGCATAATAGCGGTCTTTTCTTTGGCCCTTTTGGTAAGGGGTACTTGCCAATAAACCTTTGTTAGGTTCAGAGTAGAGAAAGTTTCTGGCCTCCTGACCTAACTCTCAATTAACTCGTTTTCCCTCTCGGCATTGGATACGCATAAACTTCGAGATCCTCACCATTTAGCTTCCTGAAGTCGTTTACAGAGCGTAATGAACCATTGGCTTTGGTATCAGCAACAATTAGGGCTGATTCCCACTCACTTCTTGGAACTCCTCAATTTACTCGAGGGTCCAACATTTTTTTGACCTCCCTCTGTTTTAGGGCCCGTATACGAGCTTCCGGAAACCCGGTACGGTTTCAGATGAACTTTAACTCCCGGTTCGGTGCCAAGTGTAATGCTCTATAAACTTTTGGACTTGCGCTGGTAACACAGAAAACACCTCCTTATTTTTCTTACTTGGAACGAATCCTTGAGGGTCTCCTGTTATTGGGGACTTGGACAGGGACTCTGTATACGCCCTCTGTAAACACTCTGGGGGGTACTTACATGCTTGTCAGGGTTCTCCCCTTCTTTCCACGGTTTAATTTAATTTAACATGATAAAAGCTGTTATGGTTTTCTGTTGCCCGAGCTGATATTTTTTAATATTTACCCTCCCCGACACTTTTCAATTATCTCTTAAGGTTCCCTGCCACTTAGCTGGAAATTTTTACTTTCGAAGGGTGGGAGCTAATACGAGAACCGATCACCCGGGTTTGTAGGTTCCTACTTGGCAGACCTGTTATTACACCCGGCTTTGGGGACCTTACTGGGCCTCTGCTGTAAATGCTCCCTAACGATGGCATGACTGCTGCGATTACGGGTCATGCATAAGGACAATGTGCTCAATAATACTCTTGTGTAAGGTGTGGAACTCGTTGCTCCCAGGTTTTCTTTGGCTATTCTAGAAGGCCCCATGGATTGTCTACAGTATACTAGCCTAAAAACGGGTGTGAGGGAGAAGAGAAAACTCGGGAGAGAGAAACCTGTGGACAAACGACTGTGGAACTTCCGGGACTGAGGAACAACATGAGGTACGGCAGAAGGACCAATTCCCAGTTCCTTTCCCATCCTTACTAACCCTCCCTTTCTTTTAAACATACTTTTTAGGAGTCTTATTAAACCTTTTCAACCTGGCCGTTCTGTTTGGGGGGTGATATTATTAACCGATGTGCGCAGATGTTTGATGTTTAAAACTTGCACTAATTTTATTTCCATAAAAACCCGTGGACTTGAACGGGGTTCCCTGGTCAGTCAGGGATTTCTTTCGGTATGCCAGGGGATGGGATAACATGTTAGAAACAATTCCCTGGCAATATTTTTAGATGAAGTATTCCGTAAGGGGCACTAGCCTCTGGTAAACCGGGTGGCGAAAAATCAGCACAACCATATTGTACTTATGGGCAACCCCCTTTGCAGACTTCCCACCAGTGGGGGGCCCAAAAGATCCATCGCTATCCTTCAAAGGGTACTTCTAGTTGCATGGGCATGGGCACCAGGAGGGCTCCGAAAAATGGGAGGGGCATCGGAGAGATGTTAACTGGCAACTCGGGGCGGACTCAACTGTAAGCTTTACGTCATGTGTACAACCCCCTGGCCAAAAAAAAAAAAAACCTCTGCAACGAATGGCCGCTCTTTAGTCTTTTCCATACCTTAAAATGGCCCCCTAATCACGTGCTTTTTGAGGAGATATAAACACCTTTCTCGGTTTATGGGCTGGGGTACCACTAGTTGTCCACAAACCTCCCCCAGAAACTTTGTCGAACCTCGGTATATACAGCTCATGGTTGACTGCAATATGGGGTAATACATTAGTATCGGCCCCCTGGGTTTTGGTGCACCCCATTAAGACTCTCATCATTTTTCCCTGGCTTTTTACCAAGGTGGATCTCTGGTTGAAAGCAGTCACGAAATATCCCTTGAGACCTTAGGTCCGGCAAAAAGTAGACCCTTTACTCTTGTTCCTCCCGTTTCACAGCCAGAGCAGGCTTGGGGGAAAATTATCACCATTCTCCGTGGTCCCCACCCCTACGGTGGAAACATTTGGAAAAAGGGTCAAATGGCTCTGGGTACAACATGGCTATACATTCAACATCATTATTAATATTTTACCGTGGCCGGTGACATGTTTCTGCCCACAAGGTCCCTGAATAGGGGGAAAAGGTCTCTCCCTAGGATCACTGTTATGTAAAGGGACCTTGGACCCACCACCCAACTCATGTGAGGCAAATACCACAAAGGAGTCCCCGAGCTTGGACTAGGGCTGATTGGGTATTCCTTGTGTTTCCCCATGTACACACAAGGACCCTACCACGCGTTACAGTGAGTGATTGTAGGGTTCAATCAGTCTGGCGTGCTCCAGGGTGACCAGGGAACTCCCTGAGGTCCACGGAGAGCCGGTTACGGATAGTCATTCACCTCCTTTAGATGACCACAGTTGCCGATATCAGTCTTGGGGACTCAGTCTCTGCAGAGCACTCAGGCGGGCAAACAACGACCCCCCGCCTTTAGCTGTCGTTCGCACTCCCAATCGGCTCAACTGTAAGGGGAATAGTTTGCCGGCAAACCATGCCCAGGGTCCGTGACACCGCCAGCACAGTTTGCGGCCCGGTCCCCTTGAGCCTCTTTCCCTGGACCGGGCTGTACATTTGGGTCCCTTTTCCTCCCCAAGGAGTTCCCCCTCTGAGCTACCACACTTGGGACAATTTTACCCCCTCTATATATGGGAACTGTCTTAACCAGTTTGTCCGGAGACGAAGGCGCTGTTCCCTGGGATTGGAGCTTCCCGGGGGAGACTGCTTGGAAGCAAGGTTCCTCGGTTGGCTTTGTACCTTTCGGTCCAGGTTAACCCAGATGCTCAGCATCTTTGGGGGTCGGGCCTTGGTCCCAAACCCAGCGATGGATCACCAGGAGGCAAGGAAATAACGGACGAAACTTTGATTCCAAGGAGGACTCTTTCCACACTATTTGCGCAGGGTAGACTCCTCGGTTGTAGCCCAACTTTTTCACCAAGTGGATATCTTGGTTCGTTACATCTGAAAGCGCGGGGGAGAATGGTCGGAATAATAAGGTCCAGTTGTGCCCAACCCGTCGGGCTAGCACATTACGGTGTTTACATAAGCGAGCCAGGATTCTCGCCTTTTTACACTTCAGAATAGTCCTCTGGCGTTTGCTCTCATGAGGTCGAAATACGCCTCTCGCGCTCCCTGTCTTAAGGAACGGCGCCAGCGCTTTCAGCCCACTTGAGCCATCGGTTAGTTCTCTTGGCTCGGCCACTCTTTCAAAGGGACCCGTAGGTAGGCCTCGACGTATTCTGTGCGTCATTTTCTGCAGGGAAAGACTGCACGGCAGCCACCGGGTGGTGGTAAGCGAGCTGTTTCCTATGCTATTTTGCGGCCACCGGCCAGGGACCTGCTCTTGGAGTTGTTTATTAATGTGTTGCTTGCCTCCTTCTAAGGCGAGACGGTTTAGCTTCTATGAGCAGGGCATTGGTTTCGGCCTTGGGGCCATCATGGCACTCCTCATGCACCATTCTGCTGTTCGCTGTCATCAGATGAAGGCTAACTGTTTTGCTCTGGATAAGCATGTTTTAAAAGTTCATCCATCCCTGGTGGTCTTCTGATTGCTGCGCAGCTGCAGCTTTCATCCAAGGACATAGAGGTAAGCGGTATCCAAGTACTTTTTCACGGCCGTTGCCCTTAGCAACAATTGCAGAAAGGGAAAACGGTCCTTTTAAACGCGTTGTTTGTCTCTTTTAACGTCTGTTGCCCGCTTCCGAAGCAACCATTTGTGGGGGGTAGCATCAAACACTCAGTAGCAGCCCGGGGCTTTGGCGGGACAAGTAGACTGGGGGGACACAGCATTAAAATTCCAAGGTCCAGGCTGTGCCCTGGGTTTATTAGAAGGCAACAAAATAACACACAAGGGGCCTTAATGTCAGGCAAAATATACAAAAACAATAATATCTGCTTGGCTGAGCTATAAAACCTAAACCGTAATAATGGCCCTGACATACAGCAGGAAGGGACACCACTCAGTGCCTTTGTTACTGAGACCCACTTTACATGCAGTAACAGGGCTGCTTCCATGTGGCCTTGTTAGCATTCCCACCATCAGCAGCCATGTCAGGCTGCCAGGACCCAGGCCTTTATAGGCCTTGAGGCCCCGCCTCCCCAGGGGGCGTGGGTAGTGGCCACCCACGCAGTCTCTTTGACCACTCCAGGAAAAAAGCCCGACCCGGACACAAGCGGGATTGGAAAACCGCTTTTTATACTAAACATGTCAGCAGCCAAATAGTGAGTACTTGACACCCAGGGATGTCGGCTCTTCCCTTCACGAGTCCAGGCCACTCGGTTATACACGCGGTCTATCCATGCGCCTCCCTATTAGTAAACGTATATATGGAGAGCATGTGAATCGGGGGAAAACGTATCTTCCCTCAATAAATGTCGCCTGTCACTGTCTTTTACAATTACCCTTTTGCAAATTAGTAGACAAAAAGCATCACATGTAGTGGTGTGAGGGTATATTGGCACGTCCTTATCTATGGACCAACTCCTCTCAGCTTCAGGAATTGTCACGATTAACACAGGGTGTTAACTTCTGACTAGGCGCCATCTTGGCTTACACGGACGATCTATAAAAGCTAATACATGATAGTGCAATCTTGTTTAACACATTAATAACCAAAAGGTATACATACAGCGTTTTACATGCTGTACATATAAGTGTGCTGCCTATTATTATAATAGTAAAAGATGTAATTATATGTGAGGTGTATACTAAAATTAATACATTAAAATAAGAGACACAAAGGGATCACACACTTTTATATATTAAAAAACCTTTGTTCCCATCCACAAAACAAGTCCCCCCTTGAGACTTTGTTTCATTTTTATCTCTCCCTATCACTTTCCTATTCCTCTTTCCCTATTCTGTCTTTTGCGGGAGGTTCCTCGCCATGACAAGGGCGGCACCGTATTTCCTGATACGGGCCCGAGCTCACCCTAACTACTATGGTACTAATTCTTTTTGATGAGACGTTGCGGTGCAAAGAGGGAGTAGATGACTTTCCGGAGAGCACTTCTGACGTCAATAGTCTCTCACGGAAATAGTGTTCTTAATGTCCCCACCATCATCATAGTTGTCAGGCTTTGGACAGCTCGAAGGCTGTGGTAGTGTCGCTGTCATAATAAAGGGCCCAGGGCTCTAGGACCAAACTGTTCTCATGATGGGAGTAGCCTGCTCCACAGCTTTTTCACAAATTAGTTCCTCAAACAGGATAAACACAAACAGGGGACAATTAGAGCAAGGAATTAGACAACAACAATTCAATATGGCAATAACATACCTGGGGCAAGCATTCCTGCCCCTAAACCCTTAAACATGAAGTAAAAACACCTCTTCCCAGGGGTTGATCTATGCCTGGTGTTACGCTTTAATTTTCTGAAGATCATTCATAGCTTTTTCTATTGGCCACAGTGACTTCCCTTTCGGTACCTTGTATTATCCAGGGATAAAAGCTACAGCTAGGTTTCTTCCTGTTTGGGGTGGACAGTGATTATTGGTTTGCAGAGATTCATAGCCCCCCGCTGGCACTTGGCCTTGGCTTATATCTCATCAGGGGAACCACCTTGGGCCTCCTATAGCATCAAATACACATGGGGGTCAAAGCTGCCCTTTGGGGAGGCTTTCCTTCTCCTCCTGGCTCTCACTGTGTCACTATCTTCTGACCCCTCACTCGCTATATAAACTCCCAGGACATATATGCCTCCATCAATCTCCTGAAAATCTTCAATAGTTAGCGTTAGGGACATGCTTTCTCCTGGTACTCCCTGTTCTCGACAGGTTCCAGTGTTTATCAACCTCATCCTAGTTAGTAGAGGTTTTCTCCTGTTTATTTTTCCTCTTTAAGGCAGTCTGTGGTCTATACCCCATAGTCTTTCCCTGTGTTCCAACCCACAGCACCCCAGTAATAGTAAGAGGGTCCCCAGTACTCCTCCGTTCAACCAACAACAAACATATGCATGGGTTCTGACCAAGAGTTTAAAAGCTTAAATAGCTACTTAAATCAGTGTAACGCTTAGCCATACTCTAGACTCATCTCCAGGGGTCGTCATGGATGCGATCAGGGCAAGGTGAAGCGTTGGATTCCAGTTGGGGCTTTCCTGCACCTTGGACAGGTGGTGGTCCGTGGTCAGCAGGACTTGGTTTGCGGCCCTCAAACCTTGGCTTCTAGGGTTTTACACACAAACTTCTTTTTATAGACCCTGTCTCCAGGGTTGTCGTCTTGATGAGCGCCGCCAACGTCTAAGTCTGGATCTGGAAATGGAAAACTCTGGAAAAGCTATTAGCAACAACTCTTTTAACCACTGTAGTTCACTAAGAGGTCAAAATAGCATCATTTTGTAGCTACAACTGCTGAGGGAAATATGCAACTAGCCTTTGGGGGCACGGCCTAAAACAGGATCTCATAAGGGAAAGCGAGCTAACTATCCCCGGGGCCGTGTGCCTGACTCTAAAGCCAAGCTATGGGGCAGGATGTCTGGTAGGGCATGACTGTTTCTCTTGCAACTTTAAGGCGTCCGTGCTTTTCAGGAATCCAGTTTCCCATGTTCCTTGCACTTCAAGCTGGGTATTGCGCTCGTGGAAGCAGGTCGCACTCCCCTACTCCATTTACTAGCTCCATCATCTTCGTTCTCTTGGCACTTCTTTTTTCCAGGGCTTTCCTTTTCTTTAAGTGGAGCTTGTTCCTGTATCTTGGCCAGCAGTCTCCTTGCTGGGTTGGGTGCAATTTCCCCCTCCTACAACCACTGACTGACTGACTTGCTTACCCCTTTATCCAACTCCTCCTGCGGCTGTGTGGCTGCTTGGTCAGCCAATGTAGTTTCGTCTTGTATTCAACTTTCCCATGTGCCTTGGTTTTCGAGATAGCCACTGGCCTGATTTATAGGACAGCAGAAGTGCCATATTCCATCAGGAACCTGAAAGGCTTGTCCATGTTTCCACTGGGGTTCCCGAGCGTTATGTTGAGAAACTCTAGTCGGTCGACTCTGTCCGACAAATAAAGCCGAAGTCATCGTCTGGGCGAATCCCCCGAAAGCGTGATCTTGAGTCCGTGTTATATGTTGGCCCGTTTTACCCTCTGCAAACGTCATGCTTGCCGTCTTCTTGGGCTGACTTATGCAATGGGGGGGCAGACTTCTGCTTCCAACCACTGTTGTGTGATGTGCTCACGGCATTATCCCTTGTGATATCGTCACTGCTCGGTCTGCAAATCTGGATCCATCCACAAAAATAGAACCATTCCGGGTTCAAATGAAAAGGTCAAACATCTTCATGACTTCTAAGGCAATCCATGGTTTCTTTATATACACCGGATTCTTCCGATTTCCTCTTTTCTCATTCCCCCCTTGAGGATGGAAAGTAAGGTGCTGGATGGGAGAAACACAAACAGGCAAGAAGGAATTGACGTTATACGGCAGCAAAAGAGCGCGTAAATTAAATTATGAGAAACACTGAAGCCTGAGAACGCTTGTGCTGATTGGAGAGTTGTCGTGGTTGAGAATGCGGAGATGTCACGTGAAGCCTAGAGGATTGAGGGAGTATCCGACTACGATATCCGCTGGTTTTAATCCAGGACTGCCACTTGGGCCTGACAGATACAGCTTGTGTAAACGGAAGGTCAACCTCTTGCAGCTGGGTCCAGCCTTGCAGATGATAGTTCCAACTGGTCTGTTCTCGGCCTCCATGGGCCTGTTGCTTATAACTACTAAGGGCATGGTCTTTCCTCATAGATAACAAGAACTTGAACGGAATCCTACTTGGTAGGCCGGGCCATCGACCTAGTGCCCCAGCGTGGCACTGACAAGTAGCTTTCTTCAGCATTCTGGAAGGATCTACAGCATCGGTCATTCAAGGTGGAAGAGAGATTGTTCTCACCGCCCTCATACCAGAATTTGCACGGAGCGGATATCCCTGTTCCTATGGATGTCTGGACTTTTTTCAGGAATATTGACAGAACAATCGGAGCAGGGTCTTCCGAGTATATAGCTATGTGTGTTCTCCTCCTCTTGTTTTGCAGGGGGCCAGTGTCCTGCTTCTGTTGCAGTTCAAGCAAGTAACGGTGGTCTTGGCTTGTAGGCCCACAGTCCTCTCATACTTGCGACGGCCCACCATCACAGCGAAGCAGGCCTATTCATCACAACATATCCCGCAGGGCAGACTTGTATATCTCAAATGCTCTTTTGCAACTTGAAGCACCGTATTTCAACCTGGTTAAAGTTCTTGTACTCAGGCCGAAACCATCTTAGCTGGCCCCCACTCCTTGATGGTTCCTGCAGGCCATCCAAAAATGCCCACTGGGTCAGCTCCGAGCATATGTTTCTCAAAGGAAGGGAATATCCAATAATCAGAGAACATCTGGTTATCCCGTTGACATAATATTCTCCACTGTTTTCCCCTTTTTTCTGAGTGAAGTCAGTCGTGTCAACACCTGATACTGATAGTCTGTACTTTCAGCCCATGGTTTCACGCTGTTCACAAAATTCCACTCTGACATCAGCAGTTGACCTCCATTTAATCCCTGGCGGCTTGAAGAAAGATTTGGCCATATTTCGGCCAGTATGAATCCTCCTGCTTCATACCTCTGACAAGAACCTTAAATCTTTCCCAAGTTGCTGTTGTAGTTCTTTGCTTATTCTGCGCTATCTTCCTGTAATGGGCCTAGGTTGTTTTTCTGGGTCGGGCATTCCACCACGTTAAGACAGACGCTTGACTCAGTGGGAATGTAACATAATATGTTCGGGCCTTCGCACCCCCCTCCCTTGCAGTGAGGCCTTTGCGATAAGGGGGTTTGCTGTCATTTCCTGAGCCCTTCCAGGGTCAGCCTGGACTACTCCTCCAGGCTTCCTTCTCGGGGTGTGCTATGCAGTGGGGGGGCCAGCTGGTGTGCCCCGCGAGCAGCAAGCGACTAATCTTGCCCTGGGGACGTGTCCTATGAGCTCATTCCGCTCGGGTCTTCCTTCTATCATGTCTCCTCATGCTGTTAGAGCCTGCTGCACAGTATCTTCTTATCCCAAGTACCATGAGGTTCTCCACTGTAGGACTGGCTGGGTCTGTGTCATGCCCCAATATATCCCGAGTATTTGCATCCATATTGGAACAACAGTATTTATGTTCCACCATTATCTGTTCCAAAGAAGTTGTGATCCAGGGGAAGGGGCGGGCCTTAACACCGAGGATGGGAGAGGAATGTGGATCATAAATGGGAGGCAGATGGAGGGCTGGAGTAAGATAGGAAAAGTGACATGGAAGGGGTGGGCAGTGGCACTAAAGGTTTGGTAAAGTATGGGGTGTCTGGGCAGGGCTGGAGCAAGAAGGTGTGGGGCTACAGGGGGCAGGGTGACTTGTGTCCACAAGGTGGGCTTGTTTTGGTGGCGTGGTTTTACTATTGTTACACCCCTGACTTTCGCTCTCCCACCCAGGACAAAGGTCTACGCTTTACATCGTGGCATTGGCTACGTATCTCCACTTTCCTTTGTTTCAGAAACTTCTCATGGGGGATTGATACACAGGTCCAGCTGCACCCCCCAGGGCCCCACCCTTCTCTATGATCATCTAGTTACACTTGTACCAGGATTTATGCCAAGTCCAAACAACATTCCAAAATCCTTTCAATCTACCTTTCTTTTCCGTCAGTGTTCAACCCTCAGGACATTTTCCATCTTCTTTTTCTCAAATTGCCTTTCTGAGATCTAAATCACACTTCAGCTACTTGCCAAATTCTTCAGGACTACTTCACTTACTTCTTCCTTTCAACAATGAGGACACTTATCTAACATTCTTATACTCTAAAAACCCAGCTGATGGCCACCTTGTGCACTAAAAACTCAATTTACGATAAACTTCTTTTGTTTGTTCCTTAATTCCTACAATCACACATTTACATTGTACAGGAAACACACAAGACATACATTCATATTGAATGTTATAGAAATCGATTTCAGGACGCCGTGCTCAGCTTTTCCTCTACCACACCAAGGAAAGCTTGGAATTTTCACGATTCCTCCATCAAATGAATTCTCAATTTTCACAAGATGCTTTTTTCTTCCCCAAGCCAGATCGACAGTCTCCTAATCGCGAGCAGATCAGAATTCCCGTGTTATCTTCCCAGTGGGAGATTCTCAGATATCAACTGAGGCGCCCTCTATTGGCCTTTCGGCTCCGGTGATTTCTCTGGCTTGGACTTAACAACTTAGCGTCCCAAGCTTTGCTTTCAATCAGTTCCAAAAACATTCAATACACATAAAACTGAAAAATACCCACAAGGAGTTAATTTGACAGGTTATAGGTCAATAGCATGGGCCGACACTCGTTGGCCTGTCAGCGTTTTGGACCCTAACAACTAACACGTATTAAAACATAGTACTAGCAACCCAACTAGACGAAACAATCTGCTTCGGTTCAAAGCAAAGTATTAAAAAACTCTAATTACCCGGAGGGACTGATATTCAAAAAGAGCGATGGCGCCTCCTTTATCCCCTCCCCCGTTGTCACCAGTAGAAGCTGCACAAAGTTCCGGGCTTTTTTTTTTCCCCAAAGTTAATTAAATCAGCTTCAAGCCCATTGCCCCGCGTTGCAAGGCGGACTGTCTGCAATGGAAAGTAGCACTCCAAAAGGGCTATTCTTGTCATTGGGGGGGGTTTCAAATTATCTTAAAAATAACATAGGGTGCACGAGGGGGGAGAAAAACACATCACAACATGGCTTGCGGCTATGAAAGTGCTTTCTGATTTTATTCACAAAATTGGTGGCTTTTTATACCCTTTTGCAAAGTATGTAGATTAAAAGCGAGCAACATGTAAGCTGGCCCCATGTTGAAGGGTCTATTGGAACGTCTTATCTATGGACCCACTCCTCAAAAAGCTTTCAGGAATGTCTGAACACAGGGTGTAATTCTGGGGGGAACCTAGGGCGCCATCCTTGGATTACCTCGACGATATCATAACAAAACTAATACAGTGGCATTTTTGTTTAATACATGGCACAATAGAAAATATAATGCCAGTATCTTTAACTAAATTTATACTGAGATCTGCGCCAGGGTTCGTAATTGGCAGGTTCTCATTTCCATGCTTTCATGTATAGCAAAAAATAAAAGTGTTTTGAACCTCTTGGTTAAAAATTTTTATCAATACTTTAATCAAAATTTTCTTTAAAAAATACAGTTCATTCAATCTGACTTAACACATACGACATAGTCCGTTCAAGATAAAGTAATCGGACAAGAAAATTGGACAAAGATACTCAGTTTTTGTTGCGGCCCGCCCGTGCCGTTCACTGCAGTAAGTCCATGAATAGGCTCCCAGCGTGGTGAGCAGGAGACGCCGGCCTCAGAGCAAAGACTGACGTACAAGCAAGTGCGACGTTTCGGTGAGGCTCCTCCCCTTCCTCAAGCATGAGAGGCCATTTTGTTTAACACATTAATAACAAAAGGTATACATACAGCTTTTACATGCTGTACTATATAAGTGTGTGCCTATTATATATATATATATATATATATATATATATATATATAGATAAATATGTATATGTGAGGTGTATACTAACTAATACATTAAGATAGAGACACAAAGGATCACACATATAATAACCTTTGTTCCCATCCACAACAAAAACTCTCAAAATTTTGCTAAATTTTCAAATATATTTGAAATCGCATTTGAAATATGGTAAATTGGAAAAATCTTAAAATTAACACTAAAATCACAGTTATGAAACGGGCTTAATACACTTTCTGCATACTCTTCGACAAGTGGGTGTGGTTAAAATGTCACGTGCTGCACCAAAATCTGTACCAAAAATGCGCCAAACTGTAATATAAATGCTCCAGTTTGCAGGCTGTCACCGTGAAAACCAGAAGATTGCAGCTTTCTTTAAAATCACTTCATGTTTATTTTCATGCAATTAAAACATCATTGTGCAGAGTATAGAGGTTGCGAGTATGATACCCATAAGGGAAACAGCACGACGCGTTTCGACTTAGGCAGTCTTTATCATTGTGCAGATAGCTAACTTCAGATAACCACACATTATATAGGTGGATTTCTGAAAAATTAACTCCTGCTTTACCAAGGCTACAAGAGGAGAAAGTGTATATTTAATCATTAAATGGAAAGTATCTAAAAACAAAAAAAAAAAGCATTTTTTAACATATGCATTTTTTAACAATATTTATAGGTATCATAAAAGTCACACACTTAGTACAGATAATATAAATCATGGCGTATATTTAAACCTACTGGCTGTCTTGTTGCTAATATAAAAATCCATTTAGCTTCTCTTGTTAGGAGTTTCTGTCTAATATTGCCTCCCCTAATAGCTCATTATTTTCTCTATTCCTATCAGTCATAGACGTAGTATCTTGGTTATGAACCTCAATAAAATGTTTTGCTACTGCAGACATTCCTGTCTTCCATATAGGATTATGTGATTCCGATAAATGGCGTCTAACGAGTTTTTAGATGTGAGCCGGTGCAACCTACATATTGTAATTTATATTTAGTACATGTTATCAGGTAGACTACATTTTGTCATACAGTTAATACATTGATAGATCTGATATTTATTCTTTGTAGCAGATGATATAAAGTGATCTGTATTTTGCATATGTTTACATACTTTGCAGATTTTATGACCACATTTATGACTACCTTTAAATTGTAACCAATTACTTTTTAGGTGCTTATCTTCCAAATTGCTGGCGTAGAAAGTAGCCTAAAAAAGAGTTCTAAAAAGTTTGACAATTCTTAAATTGTACAGTTGATTCCAAAAAGGTAAAGGTTCCAGCTTTGGTAAAATGCAAAAACTTTTATTTGGAATCCGTTAAATGTGACAAAACGGGCAATCACGCTGATGCGTTTCAGATCTTGGACCCTTAATTGTAGCATACACAGTCACAGGAAACAAGATCATTTAAAACAGTGAGCCAATGGGAGACAACAAATAAACACATGTGATCACATAGGTGAATAGGTGTGCCCACA
This sequence comes from Phyllomedusa bahiana, assembly GCA_025379985.1. Classification (NCBI taxonomy): domain Eukaryota; kingdom Metazoa; phylum Chordata; class Amphibia; order Anura; family Hylidae; genus Phyllomedusa; species Phyllomedusa bahiana. The sequence goes on along the minus strand of JAODAL010048594.1, from coordinate 4,672 downwards.
TCTAGGCTCCCAATACCAATGGATGATCTTATATGCATAAAACTAGCTGACATATCAATTAATAAATATACTATAAATCATTTTTTAACTTTAAACCTGTCGGATACCGATTTCTTAATCACCAGATCTAGTATGCTTCCCTACGGAGGAGTAAAGCCCATCTGTCTCCACCTCTGATAGGACGCTTAACCCGTTCAATGCCATAACACTTGAACATTGAAAAAACACCACTGATATCCTGAGGCAAAATGCTTTGAAGCACCAGAGAAGTTAATGCTGAGACAATTGCTGGAATCTGCCAAGTGTTCAGCAATTTTTTTTCAGTGGACGGATGGTGCAACCTAGATATGGCACATTGTGATTTCTATAATGTAGGCTACATAATTACTGTTGCAATTGATATAATCACGTATACATATATCTATCACGGAATAAGTTTGTACTGACACAGGGGTCATTTAGAACTGTAATGGTGGACACCGGGTATGAGGATCCTCTGGGAGCAGAGTCTAAGGGGCCACGCCAGGCCATGCCAGGGAGCAGAGTCTAAGGGGCCCCTGGTCCTCACCGGAGCCTCCATCAAGGCTGGGCAGACTTACCTGCGTGGATTCCCCAGGTCGCTACCACTGACGTGGCTACTCGAGGTAGCAGCTGAAGTTCTGGACATAGGACAGTGGCTACAGTCAAATGTGACTGGTCCCAAACAGGTTTAGCCGTACACAGGAAGACAGAGTTCCGGGTAGTTAGCTGAGTGGCATAATGGCAGGTAATAGCAGAAACCTAGGTAACAGGATCACAAGTAGCAGGAATAACAACCAGGACACAGTGGGCTTAAAGCTAAGTTCTAGGCAAGTATCAGACTGATATAACGGCAGGTAACAACAGAAACGTTAGAAACGGAAACAGCAGTAGCCAGCAGCCAGGTGCCGGGGATGCAGTGGAGGCACAGGCACAGATATGGTCCAAGGCAGGGACGTCAGTGTGAACCGTGACAATATCACTGTTTTATGTGTGGAAAAGACATACTATTGGTAACCTTCATGTATTTACACAAAGAGCAACGATTATGTCCACAAATATAGTTGCAATTGAAATTCAGCCAGGTGGATTGAGGAATACGTCTTTTACTATACATACTTGTAGACAAGACTGAGCTAAGAGATCTCGCTCTCCTAGGAACAAACCAGCGTCCTCGCTGCAAAATAATAGCCAAATACTGGTCTTGAAACAATATTGGGAGATTCTGTACAATATCAACGACTTGTTGGTACTGGCCACTATACCGTGTAGAAAAAGTGACTAGATCTGGCTAGATTATTGTGAGTTTCCAGGCTGAGAAGGCGATCCTAACAAATTAATTAAATCTCTGCACTCTACAATGTCTATCTAGTCCAGCTCCATCAAGTATCTCCTTTAAAGTCTCTTTTTGGGCCCGGGGTTACTAATTTATAGTATGTAATACTCTAAGAACACGCTCACTTAATTCTAGTGAACTCACCCACAGGTATAGATCACAAAATGTACTTTGGATGACTGCTTTCTGCATGTAAAATAGAATTACCAGCAGTCTCCTTGCAATACAATGAAGTGACAGCTTATCCCTAAAGAGGGTCTCCCAGTAGTAAGACATTAAAGGGGTTTTCTTGCTACAAAGATCATAACTGTAATGATGGGGAGAGTACATATAAGCCCTTTTGCAATTGGTTTGTATTACCTAAATCACTTAATAACACATATGGCTAATCTGTTGTGCCCTAGCGTTATTTAGCCCCCCCCCCTTTGCGGATTGCTGCCTGTATTTATTCAGCTCTGTGGGGCACGCCCTTTGGTCAGGACATTCCCCCTGTGCATTCGATTTAACTCCCCTGACTGTTTAAAATGAAAGTGAAACAATTTTCTGTGCTAGCGTTAAAAAAAAGGCTGTCGAGCCCTCTATGCTCATCCCCCAAAGGGTGCGTCACGTCAGAAGGGCAGGGGCCCCCTGACCCACCCAGCCCATGTCCCCTGCCTTTGCGTCTCCCCCAAAATGGAAACCCCCCAACGGACGACATTTCCTACACTACTACGTCCGGGCCGCAGGCAACCAGAATCAGACAGTCCGGTCGATAATGGTAGGGTACGCCAAAGCCACGAATAGAAACCAGGAGAAAACGTAAAAAAGCCAAGGCCAAAAACACGGGCGGTCACCAGTACAAAAACGGGGACAAAAAATGAGTCAAGGGACAAGCCGAATGGGAAATAGGAGTAAAAAAGCAAACGGGAATAAAGGGGAAAAAAAAGGGGATAACCTTTTCAGGCAAGGGGGACAAGGAATGAGCAGTTTAAATAGCCCCGGGGCCCCGCCCCACAACGATTGGTGGGGCCCCGGGGCACTCCTATTGTTCAGTGGACACACCCTCGACTTGATTAGGAGCCCAGCTGTCACTCCTAACTCATCACCGGGGCCCTCCCTGGGTTGTTGAATGGCTAGGGGGTTTAATCCGACGTGCCTTGCTCTTCATGCGAAACTGCCCGTGACAGCCCCTCCCTTTTAGGAGGGGCCACTGGCCCCTTTCCCCTTTTTTGGTTTATCCGGGTGAGATCGGGGAATTTCCCCTGATAAAAGGATTCAGCGTGATAAAACCTGCCGGGGAACCCCACCCTCCTCCAGACCTAACCTTCCAGTGGACAAGGTACTGAAAGGACCTCTGCACTCACGGAGCTACGATGTGGACACTTCATATCCAACGACCCTCACTTTAACAGGGGGAGGGGCATCAAGGTGAAGTCGGAATGGAATGTACCTCTTTAAAAACTGGGGGAAAACGTTATAACCCGAGGAGGTAACTTAAGAGGGATGCCCCGGGGTTTCACCACTTCCCCCACAAAAAGGGACCCCAAATTGTGGGCTAATTTACCGAAAGGCACTTTTAACAAGATTTCGGGGGGACAACCAAAACTTATCCCCCCCACAAAAAAACAAAGCAAAAGACGTCTCTTGTCACTCTTTCTTTTTTTGGATGCTCTGGGCGTTGACCAAGTTTTCTAACTTGGGCCCAGACGTGCACAATCTTTAACGATACATCCACCCATTATGACGGAATAGGCGGGTAAAGAACATTCTCGGGGGAAAAACCCAAATTGCAAAAAAACGGAGAGACCTCAATGAACTATATCCTGAATTATTCCGGATTCCACAACGGTAAGTATTTAACTCAATCCGCCGCTGACAGAGACAAAACAACAACGTTTTTTGCAACGTTTTGGTTTTACCCTCCGCTGCCCATTAGTTTTTTAGGGGGGAAAACCGAGGGGAAGGATAGGGTGATACCCGACCTTACAGAGGGGATCTCCAGAAAAGGACACAATTTGGGGCCCCTCTTCCGAAACAATATTCTCGGTAACCCAATAGTTTACAAGGTTTTTATGAAAAACCAGCAAGCTTCTTTGGGAAGACGGCAAACCCCTTTTTGGAACCAAATACACATCTTACTAAAAAATCCACCACCAACCAAAAACCGTCTTTCCCTCAAGGTAGGAAGATCGGCATAAAGTCCTGGAGATGTGGTTCCCGGGTGCCGGGTATAGGGAGGGACAAAGTTTCCCCCGGGGACAAGTTCTGGGGAAACCCTTTTCCCGAGCACAAATGTCACACGCTGCCAAGTAGGCCCCCACATCAGATACAATGAAGGCCCCAGTAATTGCAAGAGATGACCCTTTGTGCCCAAAACCCCCAGGAGTCCGGAAAACAGAAACATGCATTCCTTTTAAAAACCTACCAAACTGAGGTGGACAAAGACTCTAGAAGCCGGACAAGTAGCAGTTCCCAGTCCTTGTGTGTCTTAATCTCGTGGGTAAATCGGGGCATGGTGAGACAATCGTCTCCTTGGGTAATAAGGACTGGACCTCCCGAGGTAGTGACTGGACTGAACTTCAGATAACGCGTCACTTTAACCCTTTTTTTAAACCCGTCTTAAGTACGAAAAATTAAAGCGTGTAAAGAAAAAGCCCAACCGCCCGACGTGGGTTTAGCCTTTTAGCGTTTTCTAGAAAGGGAAGATAGGGCCCTGACTTGGGTTGGGGGGGGACCCTCGAGGGAAATGGCGGGATTCCTCAAGGCCCACTTAATGGCCCAAAAATTACGGGTTTCCACATATAGTTCCTCTCCGCTGAGGAGAATTTACGGGAAAAGAAAGCACACAGCCGAAGATTGGTCAGGGCGGTCGACCCCTGAGATAGATTAGGTTGCACTCCACTTATTTAGAAAAACTCTTGAATTTTTTATTTTTATTTTCACAAAAACTTCAATTATTAAACGATGTTTAAATTTTTAAAAAGCCCACTTCATACATTGTCCATACTTTTTTCAAAAATTTTAGTAATAGATAAACGTTTTGATCTAATCAGACCTTTTTTTAACAAAACCCTAAAACTAAAAAAAATTAAAAAAAAAATATTAGAACTAAAAAACAAACCAAATTTAAAAGTTAGAACATTAAAAAATTTTTTTTAATTTTTTTACCCCTTTTTTTACATTTCATTTATTTTCAATGGAAATATATATCCTTACGACCTGACAATGCAAAATATTTTAAAACACAATTTAAACAAAAAACCTCTCACAAAAATTACATAAAGAAACCACAAATTACCAAAAACAAAAATTTAAACAAAAAAAAATTAAAAAAAAAAA